>VYZW01062866.1:0-40547 GCA_013401315.1 Balaeniceps rex
CCAGGCAGAAACGACTGCAGTAGGAATGAGAAGGGCTCGTTCTCCCGTGTATTGCTCCAGCTGAGATATTAGTGAAAGTTTTCTCATGAGGTGTTAGGGAAGAAATGGTCTCAGCAAGGGTAATTGGGCATGGGAACAGGGGCCCGGAGAGGCTGGAGATGGTCAGAGCTCGATTAGACAAGTTAAAAAAACGCCAACCTGATGTAACTGCAGGTTGGCCTGGCTTTGGCTGGGAGTACGACCAGGCAACCTCTCGCTCCTTCTTTGGAGAAACCTTATCTACCTGCTTGAATATTTTTTTTCCAACATGGAAAATAGGGCAAGGGAGCATTTCTGTAGTGGGTTTGCAAATTCTTTTTTCTTAGGGTGATGAACACAAAGGTAGAACTGGGACGTGGTCTTAAGGTCTTGCATTATGATGTGGGTCATGGCTTTGCTGAGGTTTTGCTCTTGGCATCCATGGTAGCCAGGCATGAAAACCTGTTTGCAGTGGGCTCGTTGGGGTACCGTTGTCCAGAGCATCTACAGCAAATAGCCTCTGGTAGGGCAGGCGTCTACTGTGAGGGCATATTTTAACAGTTAAAATGGGTCATTCTTGGTAGTTTTGCCAAAGCATCTGCAAAAACTGTGGGTCAGTTTTAAAACTGAACCAAAAGGACCTGGTTTGCAATGGGGTGCTGTAAGCACCCAGCTTAATGATTAGCGTCGGACAATCCTGCGAGTTACACAGTATTATGGTTTTTCTTCTGCAGTTTTTCTGAACTGCTTGCCGCCAGGTTAGTTATTGTTTTAAATTTCCTCCACTGGGTTTTGTATGAACTGAAAAATATGTGCTGACAGTGATTTTGCAGAAGTACACTAGCCAAAATTTAAATCTTTATTTTTCTCTTGCCCTCCTACACTTACGCCAAGGATCTGGCAGAACATTTGGGCCAGCGTTTAACTTTGAGCTTGTATGCAGCAGGGTGACTTGCAATTGCTGTTGATTTGAAAGGAATTGTTTGTGTTGAGTCCTGTGCTGGGGTCTTGAAACAGAAGGTTGAATGGTTCAAACAGCTTCCTGAGCTTGTTGTAAACTTGCATTTTTCATTTTAAAATAGCACTTATTGGAATTTTCCTTTTTTTTTTTTTCTTTTTTCTTCTTCATAGGCTATGAAAAAAGACACAGGGGTGGTGGAAAAGAAAGGAGTTGGATAATGGGCTTAATTGCCAACCAGAGTAACTTAGGCTCTAGTAAACAAAAAAAAAGAAGGAATTAATTTTAAATTGAGCCCTGCCTCTTGCATTTCTCTACGCAAATAAGAGGAGCACAGCTGGAGCTTCTTTTATGGTCTGATGATTTTGACGACTAATCAATTTTACAGTGTCTCTTCAAGCTTCTGTCCTGGTCGGTTGTGTTGTGCATTTTTTGCGGTGGTTGGTGTGTTAGAGAGATTCCTGCAAGGCTGAGGTCTCCGCTGGAGAGCTGATGGAAACCAGGACTCCTTGCCTCTGTTGCAAGACTGCTGCTCTCCAAAACGAGCAGAGCTAGGGCTTTGGCTGATGAGCTAGCACATCTTTCTGGGGTGGTTTAAAGTGTTATCTCCTGCAGCTGGCTGTCCTGGCAGGGTCTGCTGAGGGACATGCCTGTGTGCTGTGGCGGTGCAAAGACCTTTGCCAGTGGTTTTGGGCACCGACGATGAACTGCGTGGCTGCATTGTGATGCCCAGTGCGGCAGGGCAGGACAGACAGACAGCATGGATGGGCAACCTGGAGAGCTGTGGCTGCAGGACCTGGTGGAGTCTTGAGGGCATCTGCCTTGCGTAATGCAGCAGACGAAGCCGGAGTGGTTGCTGCAGGAGGTGTCAGGTCAGATTAAACACGCCACGCTGAGAGCTGTGGTTTTTGGCAGTGGCTGCACATCTGTGGCTCTTGTGCTTTGGGCGGGTGGGTGCCTCCCAGCACCTCATGCTGGGAGGGGACGTGCGTCTCTGCTCTCCTGCCTCCATCCAGGGGTGAGCAGAGCCTCCCTGTCCCACTGCCCTTCGTCCCCTGGCACGTGAGGGTGCAGATGAAGAGCCTGCACTGATACCCCAACCTCCCTGGGGGGATGGGGCCCTAAGGAAGAGGGGCTACAGGGGGATGGCTCATCAGGGTTCGATCTTGGATGGCACATTCTGCAGCTGAGCCCAAAGGAGGGATGTCCTGCCCTTCTTGGCAGAGGTTTTGGGATCACATCCTTCTGCCAGAAGGACACCAGTTGAGGTGGGGCCGGAGCTGGGTTGTGAGGAGTGAGACCCTGTTTGCTGCTCCTTCCTTTTGAGGTGTTTCTCACCTTTGGTGGGATGTTTGTCTGGGTAACGAGCGAGTGTTTTAGTTGTGCTCTTTGATCGGGCCCGTTCGCAGTGGGTTTGATGCCAGAGGGACAGAGCTGACACCAGAGGAATTGAAGTCAAGGTGTTTGCAAGGAGGTGAGCAGCTGGATGTGAAGTTGTATGGTTCCTGTTGACCCCACTCAGCAGGTGCTGAGCCCTGGGGGAGCTGCGGGGTGAGCAGCAGTGAGTTCTGGGGTGCAGGGAAAATACAGGGGCCACCTTGGGAGGAGATCCTCAGTCTGGGAGCTGCGGTTGCTCTGCCGTGCCCAGACCCTTTGCAAGCTGGTCTCCCCACCAGAGAGCCCCCGGGGCGGAGGGGCTGCCCTGGAGCCCAGTTCTTCCACATTCTGGGTAATGCTCAAGCTGCCAGATAAGCAGGAGCGCCGCTGCCCACTGATAACATTGTTTGGAAAGAATAGAGCAGCTCTTGCTTTGCAAAGAAAGGGCTTAGTTACCTGACGCTGGGAGAGGGCTCAGGGCTGCTGCTTCCCGGTGGAGGAATGTGTTTTCGGAGAGCCCTGCCCCACTCGCTGGTGCCCGAGAGGCAGCTGGAATCTGAAGCATCCCTATCTCCAGCATTTCTTGCTGGCTTATGCAGTGCCCTGACCTCACGTATCTGCCAAACCCCTGAGCGAGCTGTCGTGTATTGGGATTTTCGCACGTGCCTTTCCTCACGCACCGCACAGGGCCTCGAGGAGTCCGGCGTGGGGCTCGGAGCTGGAAAACCCAGGGGAGAGGCTGTGTCCTTATCTCCACCTCGGCGTTTCCTGGCTCTGCTCCTCACCACTGCTGGGAACTGAGGTCAGGTCCCGTCCTCAAGCGGCAGAGGGTCTGTCCCATGAGCAGGGTCTGTCCCGTGAGCGTTTCCTGGGCTGGCGTCTCTCTGTGATTCAATGAAGGTGCTTCAAGGGATGTGATCTGCACTTCAGAGAGAGCCTACTAAAGAGACCTTTAATATATTTGACATGGGAAGTAGTATGTCTGAAAGCATTTCTGAGGCTGGCCTCCTGCGAGAGGGACGGTCAGGGATGCTGCCGCTGCTGCTTAGCAATCCCCATTGTTGCTTTTGGGTTTCTACAACTTAGCGGCACTGGAACTGCTTGGTTTGGCATTCCTCATCTCCAGTGCAGAGTTTGTTGGGAAGCAATAGGAAAAACAACTCATGTTTCCAATTGTTAGGGATGTGCTTTGTCCAGCATTAGTAATGGACTGAAATACTTTTTTTATTTATTATTTGAATCATGCAAAATGTCTTTGAAGTTAGGTTGCCTCTCCCAAAACCCACGTCTTCTGATACTCCATCACGTGTGGCTGCCTGTTTTTGCTGTGGAGGAGCCTTGGCTTTTGCATCTGGCGGCAGCCCCATCCCGCAGGCACTTAGCATGGGCACAGTGGGCAAGGCTCGGCACTGCCAGGGCCAGCGCCAGCCCGGCACCGGAGCTCCTAACCTCCACCCCGCGTTCCCCAAGCTGACCACCCTGAGGGCTTCCCCTGGTCCCAGCAGCAAGGGCAAGCTGAAGGCAGCTCTGCCGGGCCCTGGCCAAACCCTGCACCCCTGCCGATAAGCACCGGGTGGGTCTGGAGGTAGAACCGCACGAGAACCCACGCTGCACCGAGCTGTGCAGGTCAGCTCCACTCAACCCACTTGGCGGCCTGCCAGGTCTTTGTGCCCCACAAAAATCTTTATTATTTGGAGTTTTTTTCCATTTTTGGGGGGGTTCAGGTAGCGCAGGGTGGAAGAGCAGTGCCGTCAGCCAAGGGCTGGCACATGGGAAAACTGAAATTGTCCGATTTGTGGAGCAGCCTGTGGATTCAGGGCTGTGGCATGCACACAAATGGAATAAACACATTCATGGGCAAGTCACCGTAGCCTCCCCCCACCCCCCAATTTATTTATTCATGGAGCAGGAACATACGCACAAACCCATTCCTCAACGTGCATATCCGTAAGACAAAAATAGCTCTCACTTTAGATCCATGAGCTTTGGCACAGTCCCATGTCAAAATGAGATGAAAATAGATTTTATAGTAAATTTTGCAGAGCAATATAACCTATTTTTTTCTCCATGCATTCAAAAATCCTCTGTAAAGGCAGTCCCTAATTGCCATGACCATCAGTTAATGCAGCAGTATTTAAGTTGTAGCCATGACTGGGTACGTATGATGCTTCTGAACGTAAGCTCTGCCTGCAGGTATTTAAAAACCTCAGTACATGCAAGTGCTGTTCATTAATGTTCAATACAAGAAGTAATAAGTTGTGTAAATTGAATATCAGTAGTTTTTTAGGCACAGTTAACTCCAAGACTGTCAAACACAAGCCCTGCCAGGACTTATGAACATGAAGAGGGCAGGAACAGCAGGCGTTCTGGGTTTTTTTCTGGCTTTGAGTATTTTTTTTTAACATCTTCTCCAGTGTTGGATGTTTTCTGGCATGGCTGTGTGCAATTTCTCACAACTGTCTTGGAGAACAAACCTAAAAAGGACTGCAGAATTTTCTCCACAAGTTTAAATGCGAATTAATTACCCTTATAAAGGGTTTTCAGTGGCTCTTCCTTCTCTCCCTTTAAATCTCCAAGATTTAAAACAATTACCCAAAAGTCTGTTTCAGGTTAAGATTTTCATAATAGCCTAAACTTGGGCTCCATGTCAGGTATCTAACTAGTGGCAAGGGTTTTAAAAGTACAAAGCTTTGAGCCCTTCTCTGCACTGAATTTTGGATGTAGGAACATGAACTGAACTGAAAAACTCTTATTCCCAATCATATTATTGTATTATATTTAGTATTCTATTATATTTAGTATTATATTTAGCCTCTTAGGATTATTCCGGGGTGTCTGTGATCAGGTTGGTTCCTCGCAGTGTGCACACCCAGGGGCCCCAATACTTTAGAAATTATCGATCAGTATTGCTCTCTATCTTAAGTCCTCTAAATATGTTGAAAAAGCAGTTTTTAACGTAAAAGGCTAAATGCATGGCCTGATTTTCAAGAAGACAGTCCATTCAAAATGTCTCCAAATTTCAGAGCAGATTTCTGAAAATCGCTTACTCCTTCCATAGGCTTACATCCTTATTCAGGCAGGTTATATTTAATTACCCAGGATGGGAGTGGCTGGCGAGGCTTGGGGCAGCTGCGTGCCCCTCGTGGGCTCCGGGAGCTCGTGGCGTTGTTTACCGGTGTACTGCGGCGTGCACGCTTTTATTTTGGTAATGCAGTGCTGGAGATCTGTTACAAATAATCGCATGTTTGATGCTACTCCCTTCCAGACTAAAGCAAAAAGAGACTTCACAGAGTGTTTTGCCAGTATCTGGTTCTGCGCGGAGCTGAGGGATGTACGGGCCTTTCTTGTAGCTTTCTGCATCAGTGAAACAGGGAGCTTCAAAGTGTATTTTTAGATTTTTTTTTTCC
This sequence comes from Balaeniceps rex, assembly GCA_013401315.1. Lineage (NCBI taxonomy): Eukaryota > Metazoa > Chordata > Aves > Pelecaniformes > Balaenicipitidae > Balaeniceps > Balaeniceps rex. Next base: position 5,761 of record VYZW01062866.1, read on the forward strand.
CCCTTTTATCCCCCCCCCCCGTAGGAAGCTGAGGAATCTGTTTGTTTTTTTTTTCCTGACAGGTGGCTAATGAAAGCAGTCTTAAAGGGAATCCAAAGATAGCAGCGTGTCTTACCTAGTTTCTATTCACAAATCTATTATATGTAACCAAATAATAAGATTTTTGTTTTTGTTTTTTTTTTTTTTGCTAAGGGCCAAGTGGAATCACCAAGAAACCTCATGCCTTTTATTAAGGGCTCATCAAAAATTAGTTTGTAGTGGTCTGTTTAGAGCCAGGTACAAGCTGCGGTATCTGTTACAGATGGCTTTGAGCCATTCTTTTAAGTCATCTATTGACCCATTGGACCCCAGCAATCAATTAACTATTTATGGAAGCATATACAGTATCATTTATTGTCTTCTGTAACTGTTGATGAGTGTTTCTTTCAAGAATTGAAAATTTTATTTCTTACAGGATAAGTCTAAAATTTAGACCTGGGACTCCCATGGTTTAGTGCCAAGCTGAGTTTCTGCTTTAAAATGGGATTCTGTGAGTGAAAGGAGACTTTTCAAAATTAGGTAACAGGAAACACGTATTACAGGTGTATTTTTAAGTGGCTACATGAGATATTGCTATTTAAAATGGGATTTACAACAATGTAAACGCTAATAGAAAAATACAACGCATTAGTTGCATGTTAGCGTGTACCGCTTGAAACGATAACTTGCAAGTAATATTTATCACTTAAAATTCATGTGCTGCTTCTAGGATTTGTCCAAGTGGCAAAACTGAAAACCAGAGATTTTATGAAAAAATTATTTTTCAGTTCAGGAACTGGAAAATAAAAGGGAGGATAGTTTTCATCCAAATTAAGCTGATTTACTACTCCCTCTCTGTTTTTTCACTATGCAGAAGCAAAAATCTGTGTTTAGTGGTGAATGTAATACTTTTTTCAGCCTGAAACAAAATGTATTGGTTCTGTTATAGGCTTGCTTAAGTAGCAAAGGTCAGACCCAAGTATATTTTTAAAAAACACTGATTGTGGTAGAGCCATGATACAGTTGATGTTTGTTACCTCCCAGGCTGGTCCCTCTTTGCATGGCATTATTAAATATACACTGAGCCAGTGCTGGGACTGCCTGGATCCCAGGCCCTGTTTAAATTATATTCAGGCATTTCATACCAGTGTAGTAGTTGAAGAGGTGCTGTCAAGGGGAACCATCTCCAAAGTCCCGGCAGCTGGGACATCCCCTGTGACCCCGGGGAGGACCGAACTGTGCGCAGGTGTCTCGGCCAGCAGCGCTGAGGGATGAGCTGTGCGCAGGATTAGTGCCAGCCTGCCTTTCGTCTGCGTTTTCTTTTCCAGCTGAAGATCTTTGGTGAATTCAGGACAAATGTGGAAGTTGTTTTGAATTGACAAAACCTCATTTTTAAGTAAGCTACTTGCCTAGATTTATCCTCGGTCGCCAGTAATTGCTATACAAGCTGCTCCCACTCTCTCTTGCCAATGTGCTTGAATCCTGACTTGGAAACCGGCATCAGAGATGCAAGTTTATTTGCTTTTTACAGTTGCAGCTCTTGGTCTCTGCGCTAACGCTGCTAATTGAAATGGGGGGTGATGGACCAGCTGTCCAGCCATGAATGGCTCCTCAGTGCACCTTGCATACAACACTCATTTCAACAGCTATCAGATAACAACTTCTACTATTGGGAACTAATAGTGGTTCCTTGAATTTTTTTTTTTCCATTTTTTTTGCCTCTTCCTTCCCCTGCCACAGCAGTTCTGTATCCCACTTTTCCAGTCTTGTGTCAAACTGCAATATTTGCATTTTTTATCCTTTGAATTCTGCTTGGCTCTCTTGTCCATCCCAGTGTTGAATTCTCCAGTGGGTTTGTCTGGTCTGGTTCTTGCTTCATTCATTGCTTCTGGCATTTCCCAAGAGTGGTGGTCCCACTCCCAGCATCCCTCTTTGTATGTCTCTGATCTTCCCCTTCCTCCCCTTACGCTTTTAAATTTATGTCCCTTTGCTTCATTTCATTCTATAAGTACTTTCTTCTCCTCCTTAGTTTGTCATTCAGATATTTTGCATGGTGAGCGCAAGTATTTATTTTTGTTGGTAGAATACTCAGAATAACAAAGATGAGAAAATAAATAGAAGTCAGCAGCACGAGGATATTGTGTCTGCTAAGCTGAAAACAGAGTGCGTCAGTGCACAAACCCACGTGTTGGTGATGGTAGGGAGAGAACATTCTGCCTAAAGGGAAATGAGCTGCCAACAACAGGATTTCTTACACCTTCTTTGAAGCATCTGACCTGCATTGCTCCCAGATGTATCTGGGCATGGCCTATTGATCGTTTTTGCTACGATTTTTCCTATAAACCCCATTCTTCCCATTTTAAGAGGATATATAAAATCATTATTGCAGTCAGAGTACAGCAAAAAAAAAAACATTTCATTTGCTGAGATCAGGGCTTTTTGTTCTTTTTTTGGAGGTGCCAAATCTGTTCATCCTCCCTAGAACTAGATAACAGCATCAGAAACACTGTGTAACACTTCTAGTGGGAATCCAGGGAAGACCTAAATCTGTAGTCTTTTCAATTTAAAATAATGTTAAATAGTAGAACTGCAAAGAGAAGCTTTTGAAAATAGCCTGGTTTGGAGCACCTGCCATTTGTAAGTGCTAAGCAATTTTGGATGATGGTTAGTTACAGAGCAATAAAAGCGTGGCAGATACTCTGCTTAACAGGGTGAGCATCTTGGTAAAGCCCTTGTTATTGGAATTACATTGTTAGTGGTGGGATTTGTTAAAGAGAGAAGGCAAGTGGGGGGGAAGTTACTGTATGAAAGGGATGCTAATGAGGGATTTTTTTAAAAATCCAAACTGTTTAAAAGCAGTATTTGTAAAACACCTTTTCAAGCTTTTGCTGCCTGTAAAGTCAATTAGATTCACTTAATGGCTATAAAAATATTGTCTGGTGTGATTTCAGAACCTGCAAATGTTCCGAGGATAACATCAAGCTGTGCCTCTCAGGCACTGATTTTCATTTGGGAATAAGCCATCATCAGGTTTTCTGGGGCTTGTTTTGAGCCATCAGTAGTCTGAAAAGCATCAAAGCATCTGCAAGGATTTTTGAGAGGTGGGAACATTTTTCGTGGATAACTCAAACAGCTAAAGAGGATTGCAGTGAAATTCTTAAACAGACAAACAAACAAAACCCAAAAAAACCCAAAACCAAACAAAAACCCCACATTCACTGAGACTGAACTCTGGGACAGTTTGACTTAGATTCAGTGGAGCATTTGCTTTAACTTACTCCTGTGCTTAAATCCCTTGTCTCTTGTTGGGAGTTTAGCTTATACTTAGGGGCATCCTTCGGTATGGGTCCAAGTGCTCTTTTGATATTTACAGGAAACCTGTGATGTAAATGGGAAATGCAGTGATGGAGTAAACCTTGAGTTTGCTGTGTGTGCTATCAGCTGCCTGCAAGATTAATTTATGATTTTTAGGGAAAACTGGTGCATCAGGAGAAGTTGTTGCAGCGGTGAACCTGCTCTTAGTTGTATTCATTCTGACCTCTCTTAGCATTGGGTGTGGGGGTTTAGTGTTATTTAGTGTTGCCTTTGTAGTTGGGAAAATCCAACGGATCCTCAAAATACTGCATTTCTACCCAAGTTCATGTGGATTTGCATCTCTCCTGGCTCTGGTTGCTGTGGGTGCTGTTCGTATTTATAAGCTGATCCCCTTCCCTCAGGTACTTGGTGAATGAGCATGGTACAGGGCACGAAAGTATCTGCTTTCAGAAGCCCTCAGCAGACCTGCCCTTCATTTCCCACGTGTCTCCCCAGTCGAGTGAGACGTGGCCCATCACCTACTCACTCCACTGATTTATTATGCAAATCTCTTCCATATCCCTGGCTCTCATGACTGGTATTGAGGCTGGGGTTCAAAGGAACCCCACTCATGCAGATGTAGAATGCAAGATGTTGATAGATGGTCATCACAGGAGATGTGGGAATAACTGGATTAGGCTTTTGTAGGGAATTTTTGGCCTGACTGATCTGGCATGGTAGTCTGAACACGTGGCAAAGGGGTTTTTTTTCTTTTTTAATTTTAGAGATGTAGAGATTTACACATGTAATTTTCATTTTCTGTTAATGCAGCATCCACAACAGGTCCATTGTCTGCGCTCAGCCTGACAGATGTTCATGTATTTATGGATGTAGAATTTTCTTTTGCTGCCACATTAAATAAACGTGCTAGTTTCAGTCTGGAGTAGTGGAGTTCAGTAGAATTACACCCAAGGCGCACTGGCCTTGATGTACTGGGAGAGAGATGTAGAAACACGTTGTTTTTAACAGTGAGGTGTGTTTCTGCACCACGGCAGTGCTCTGACTTTACACAGGGCATTGCCACTGGTTTGCTGAGAGTTAAAAATGGAAGCGATGTGTGGTGATGGAGGCTTGCACTGCTCAGGAGGTCTTGGTGGGATCTGCAGTGTGGTGGGGGGAAGGAGACAATACCAAGGCTTTGTAGAGGACTTTCGTTTTCATTACGTAGGTGACAAAGAAATGAAGTCTTGACCCAGTGTTCACCTTCCTTGCTATGCAGGGCTCCAACAGAGTGAGTGGGGGGAAGCTGGCATACAGAGGTGGGACACACCAGAGCAACCTTACACCAGGGCTTAGTCTGGCTGAGTTAGGTATAAATAAAACAGCCCTTCGGGGATTAAATATTCACAGTAAATCTAGAAAAGTAAGAGGGCTGCAGACGAGAAAGGTGTTGATTTACGGTGGGAACCTGCGGTGGGATGGCCGTGGGGAGGTGGTACCTGAAGGGCGGTAGGTTGTCTTCACAGGCTTCTCCTGCTGGAAAAAAACTGTTTATTTTCAAGGAGAGAGCACCCATTGCAGTAATGTCCCTGGGAGTCCTGGCTGACACAACAGCCCAGTTGCCTCGGAAGGGCTGAGGACCCCCAGATACCATCTCAGGAGGGGCTCAGCATCTCCTGCAGCCAGGCTTTACAAGCACAGCGGGATGGGAATGCAGCAGTACCTCCGTCTGCTGTTTCTACCTGACCACCGGAGTCACCACCCACCGTGTCAGTTGGTTGAGGGTTGGGTTGGAGGTGTGGGAAGGTGAAAACACCAGGAGGTGCCTGCCAGCTGTCAGTGGGTCAGGTTCAGTCCCACAGCAGCATAGCGAAATGCCTCAGGGTCTGGTCCCGTGTGGTGGGCTGAGCACCTCTTTCCCTGCTCTTCCAGAAGAGGACTGGCTGGTTGGTATGTTGGAGAGGAAGAATCATTGCTGGAGGAAGGCCTCTGGTGTTTAAAAGGTGATGGTGTTAAAAGCACTTTGGAAGCAAACCTTCCTAGTATTCCCTAAGATGTTTGCTAGTTATTTATTCATTTATTTATATGGGTCAGGAGTTGCATTTGTTACAAACCGAAGCGTCAGTCTTGTCACTACCTCTAGCCTTGAATGTCAGAAGGGCATGGCAGATCCCCTTTCCAAGGGAAAGGCCTTGTTTCTTGGCACGCTGCAGGTGCAAATTGCGCTTTTTTGTTTGTTTTTTATCACCTTCCGTGGCAGGGTGAGTGTCTCCCCAGACACACTGTGCTGCCTCGATGGCAGCGGGGCAGAGAGGCTGTGGGTTTGTTTGGTGGACCCAAGCCTGATTGTCCTTACCAGCTTTGTTATAGTTTCAGTTCCCCTGTTACTTAGTCATCTGCTCCTTACCCAGAGGTTAGGGGAATAGGTTTGACCCATTGGTTGCAGGGCTCATACTAAAAAGTTTGACAGGATCGGTCCTGGCGGGAAGTGCCCAAAGAAGTGCCCTGGGTGAGGGGCTGGGGAGGACAGAGGTAGTGAGCCACCTCACTACCACTTCAGTGAGCCACCTTCAGTGCCACCCTCACGCCTCGCCTCTCGAGCTCTTCCCAGTCCATTGCAATGGATTTTGGGGGCTCATCTCGGTGTGGCAGATGGTGACTATTCACATGCTGTGATGTGATGGGGTGAGTTGGTCCCAACCGATTATAATTGGCATCCTTGTTGGATGCCTGAGCTCTGGGAAGGACGTGTTTGTGTAAGGGCAGCATCATTTCAAGCTGCTGTGCTAGAAATAGAAGAAATACTCTTGCTTGCAACGGGCTCAAGGAGATCAAACCATGTACCAACTGACTTCAGCCTGTAGTTTGTACCAAATCTGTGCCCTGAACCTTTTCTTTCCCCCCCTGTCTCCCTCTACGTTGAGTAATGAATTCTTCACTGTGGTTTCAGAGAAAATGTAACTCCTTATGACTGCTGTTTCATTCCTGTAGATTATTAACACAATGGAAAGTTAGCGGTCGGGGAGGTTTGATTTATTGTGTTAGCAACAAGGTAGGATTCTCGTGAAACAAGTCATCTGCAGAAAGAAAGATTTTGAGCGCAGCAGAGTTGTATTTGTTGCTAGTTTTAGGAGGGTGTCATGGTAGCTTCTCTTTGCTGTGCAGCATTTGGTGAAATGCAGTCTCTGTCCATCAATTCCTGGTATGCCCCAGGAAGGAAAGCAGAGGAAGGGTCTGAGACTTTTCTGGTCGGTGTTTCTGCACCATAAATATTGGTAACTGCTACTCATCGTTATTGCTCATCGGCTGCTGTGGTAGTGAAGTCCTCATTCAGAGGCTTTTGAGGGCAGCAGGAATGTGCCAAGGGGGTAAAAACCCCATGTTCAGAACCACTGAAACAGACCGTACAGCATGTTTTGGCTGAATATATGCATCCTTTACATGACTTACAGTTGAATGTTGTGCCACTGCCCTTTTCCGTCAGTTATCTGCCTTGCAGACGTAGATTTGGATGTGTTTGCAGAACCAGTCAGCATCTGCACCGGCACTTGGGGAGCCCCATCCCGTGCATTGGGATTACATGCTATAAAATGCAGTTGGTTACCTGCCAGGGGTGACCTATTCCCAGCTCGGCTGTTCTTAGTGCCCCTGAAAGTAATGCAAGCAATACAGTCCTGTTTTGGGGTGTGTTTTGGGTTTTTTTGTCTGTCACTTTTTAAATATGCAAATGTTTTTAATCCCTCCCTTTTTACTATAGGTAGGTGATCTGGCTCTAAGGGAGGGGCAGCTCCTCTCAGCCTTGTTTTTGACTCTGATTTAAAGAGCTTGCACACATAGATGGGTTATTCTGTCCTAATGCATCATGATGCCACACCGTAAGTTTGAACCTACATCTTGGGTGCAATTCATCTTGCCTACCTTGTTCCTGGCTAAAAGTAGTTGTTTGCAGGGAGCTGTGTAGGCTCTTGCTACGGTCATTTGCAGAAGCGGGGCTCTCCTGGAGGGTGACTCACTTTAAAGGTTGTTGACCTCGGTTAGAGCAGCATAAAACTCTTTGGAAGTCCTTGTAGAGCTCAGAATTGCATTTATTGTTTAACCCTAGGTAAATGTAATGTTAGTTTCTCTCTTTGCTGTGAAGCATTTGGTGCAATACCTGTGTAGATACAGGCACTTATGTTGAACTAAAGGGAGTCTTGGCTAAATTTAGATCAGACAAGTAATGATGGATGGTGAAAATAAGATTGATTCTATCCATTTTTCCTGTATGATTTATGGCTCGGCCAAGTGCTAAGCTAAAACAAAGTCATCTGACGGTTATTGTTCAGTGCCTTTTTATAGTAATGCATACGAAGTAAAAGTCAGGCAGAAAATAATGAATTCTAAAACATCCAATAACTGTAGATTTTCCAGTTCTTTCAATATTTGGAAGTGGAAAGTACTGTAATGTAAGTGCAGTACCTTTCTGAAAGCAATAAAGATATATAGCGAAAGATTGATGTAGAAGATGGAGACTGAGCCTTAATGTCCTTTTAAGGAGCTGGCTTAAAACACAATCAACAACACATTTTATCTTGTAAACTAATTTAACAAGGAGCTAATTGTAAGGTCAGTCTTTTGGAGCAGTTGCTGGGGGGATGCAGGCTAGCAAAGCTGGCAAAAGGGCTTGATTTCTTTTTTCCTTTAAACTTCTAACTAAAAAAACAGTCTACTTTCTAAAGCATTGGTTTACTTAAGGTCTGACTCTGCAGTTGATAGGCTTAGTGCGGATTTCTGATGCATAGGGAACATCTACTCTGAAAATACTTTAAATACTTTTTTCTGGCTTTGTCCATTTGTGCAGACCAGTCCATTCTGCTGAGCCAGCTCCATTGAGCTGGGACTCACCATCCAGTTAGCCCTGAGGACAATGCCAGGCCAAAATTGCATATTCTAGTCTTTATCCGCTCCTTTAAGCTATTTAATTCTTTGCTTATTGATAACAATTGCTCACACGCAAAAACCACAGACAATGCCTGGTTTCTCAAACTGTGCTTTCTCTTGATGACCCAGCAGGTAGACCCCGATTGCTAAATCGGTGGTTTTGTCTCTCCTTTCTCTATAGCGTGTCCTTCTTTTCAGTAACGGAGAGCAGAGCGATGGACCAGGCTAAACATGCCCTGATAACCAGGGTACTTCTAATCCCACATAAGTGCTTCTGCAGCTTTTTCCTGAACAGTTGTTATACGTTGGCTTTATTACAGTCTTTGCTTTTCAAGGTGCATCACGGCCAGCAAAAAAAGCCAGATAGGAGATTTTTAAAATCCTGCTGTTGCGCTTCTTAACATAGCACCCTCTGAAATGTGCTGGAAGGGCCGTCTTTACCCTGTCTGCGGCATCGCCTGGATTTCTATCTGTCTCATCAAAAGCCTGTTCCTGAGATGTGCCGAGCGCTTCCTAGGGCTTTGCTGAGCTCCACTGGGTGCTGTCACACACAGAGACGCTCCAGGCCCCACGGGACTGAAGCCCGTTTGAAAAATCAACCTGTGAAGTGCTGACATGGGGTATGGCCACCAAGAGCTTGCGCTGATCCACACGTTCAGGCTGGGTCCTCCTGAAGCTTTACAGGAGTAAGGTGCATGTGTAGGAGCTGTCACATAGGTGCTTCAGAGGAACAGGGTGAGGTTTAAAGCAAAGGTTTTAAGATTAGAAATGCCTGCTGGATTACATCCCCAGCAGTGACAGCAGGAGATGCTGTTTAGGACCAAACCTGGCTGCTTTCTGAAGTCTGTTTGCTGCAGAATGTTTTTCTCTTTTCCAGTTAGAAAATTAGGGTGAAAGTAAACTACAGCTAGCTGTCAACATCTTGGGGGTTTTCCAGGGGCCTTGACACCCCAAAATGGAATACCTGTGATAAAGTAGCTGGGTGCTCTCGAGGATGGGCTGGCTCCATCGGGAAGCATGGAGCAGGCACTGATGAAAGTCAGTTCTTGTGACTGGTACTCTAAATTGCAACCCCACCACCCTTTCCATCCCCAGGTGAAGGTAAAGCTGGGCTGCAGCATAACCTCTCAGTAGGACCAGCACCTGTGCAGCATGCGTGGCTGCTCCAGCTTTATCAGTGGTGGCATGTTACAGCATATACCAGTATGAATCCGAATACGCTTTTGGGTTTGCACAGATGTTTAGGCCAGCTGATGCCTGCAGTCCAAAACCCCTTCACCTCCCATGTCTCATTTTATGCTCGGGTTTGTCAGCTGCAGAGCCCACCTCTGAATTCCTGTCTCCTGGGGTGGTTTGAGACCCATTGCTGTTGTGGGTTGTGGTCACGGTGCTTCTGGTAGTGAACGTGCGTGGGACTGTGCCGTGGCTGTGTTGCAGGTCGGATGCTGGATGCCACTGTCATCCCACTGATCTCGTGCTGATTGCAGCTCTGGAGGCTTTGCCTGAGCTTAGAGATGGTTGCGAGTAGCTTCAGCCCTCGGTAACAACAACAACAAAGGTGAAAGGTAGCAAGGATGAAAAAGAAGGTAGATGGAGAAGTAGCTGAGCTGGTTGCTTGGGACCAAATCATCTATCTCTTTTTGTGGTGTGTAGGTGATCTCATTGCCTGCTGCCCAGATGCCCCATGAATCAAGGGGTGTCACCCACCCTTGGCATATAGATGCGCTGCCCTGTGCTCTTCCAGCAGGGAGTTATTTATAATGGGGCAATGAATCCTGCGGTGGTAGGTTATGTGGAGTTATTTATGGCAAGGAAGGGGTCCCACAGCATTTCTAATTTCGTGCATGAATAATTCTTGTGTGTCCATGACATTTTTTGCTCCCCCACACCTGGGCCTTGTCTGGTGTAGAGGGATGCTCATGGGTGTCAGAAGCGTCAGAGTCAGGGTCTCACATCTCACCCATTTTCCGTGGCCATAAACTACTCTGAAATGCCATTATTTTTTAGGAGCCCTCCAGGAATGCCTTTTAACTGAAGTCAAGTGTAGGGTTATTAGTAGAAGTTGCTGGAGCTGTTATGCAGCCCTGCTTGAAGCCCAGGGGAACTAAAAGGGTGAAAGGGAGAGAAACTCAAGACATGGGGAAAGATGGAGGTAAGGAGGGATAATGTGCCTTATAAACACAGAAACAAATCCCCCCCCCAACCCAGCTAGCTGAGCGGTTGCAGTCCATAGCAGGTTGCCTGTCCTTGGTTAGTCCCTGCACCCCAACTGCCTGCATCTGTGGCTGGGCAGCAGCTGATGTGCCACGTCCGTGCCCCAACCTCCTCCTGCCGGCAGCATTCACATCGCGGCAGCCACGCTCTCCCCAGAAGAGCCTCCTTTCTCCCTTGACACTGATGTGACTTGGCTGGTCTGCCCCGCGTTTCGCCGAGGGTGGAGGGGGAAGGAGGAGGGAGAGTTGCCTGAAGTGCTGAGTTCCTCTTCAAAACCCAGACAGGATAAAAGGGCAGGGACTTAAACAGCGTCAGCAATACACGGCTGGGGCACAGCTGGCTCTGGGCTGGGAACTCTGTCCACTTGCTGCCACACACAGCCTGTCTCGCTTAAAGCGATGTATATAAATAGCGCTGGCAGGAGGAGAGGTGAGACACTGAACTTTGGGGCTTTTTACTCTGTTATCTATAAATAAGTAATAATTGCACAGCACTGTGTCCAGTGCAGGACACCCACTGGTTCCCTCTGTAGTGCCTTGCTCAGACCACCCCGGCTTGGCAGAAAAAGCTGCTGCTCCGGCCAAAATCACACCGAAAGATGGCACTGGATGCTGAACAAGTGACTGCAAGGGCAAATATTTAAAGCCGCATGATGCGACAGTGTGTTGCATTTCCTCTGTCCCGGTATTTCCGTGCAGTGGTATCGCACCGGCTGCACCACAGTACGTCAGCGGGTCGCAGGGAGGAGTTGGGGGCATTCGGATCTCTAGGATTAGCAAGCCTGTTGGTTTTGGCAAGCTTTCATGTAGGTATATTAAGGGCGAGGGACACAGGCAATTGCAGGTCCTGTCCTATGGGAAGCATAGGGCTGATTTTAGGGGTTTTTTGTTTGTTTTTCTCCTTTTGCCCCTTCCTAGCAGCCTGGAGGAAAATCTAAGCTTGAGAGGGAGGTTTGCGCAGTGCAGGATGCTGCTCCTCCCAGCAAAGCCCTGAAGACACACACCGAGCCTGTGGGCAGCCTCCATCCCCTCCCAGAGCTCATGCCTGGCCTGGCCAGAGTTTCTCTTGATATCAGCTCCCTTTTCTCATGGTGGCCAGTCCTCGGATGCTTTCCTGGCTCTGCTGTAAGCACACAGAGGAGCTGGCGCTCACCTGGCAGGTTTCCAGCAGTGGTGGTAGCTGCTGAGTGGCTCCGCTGGTCCTTTCATCTGGATGATGCTCTGAGGACATCACCCAGGACAGCTTTGAGCCAGGAGGGGAATCGCTCACATTTGCGTCGCTGTGACATGCTAAAGCAGAACTGAAAACCACAGTCCGTGCTTGAAGGGACGTTGCCTTGAGAAGTTGCGTATCTGTCTGGAAATTATGTTCCATGAATAACCCTCAAAGAATTCATAAGAGCTTGGCTGTGGGAGATAGCAGTGCCACCCTTGAAGAAAGAGGGAAAAGACCTGGCCTGCCTCTGGGCAAGGTTTCCATACTTGTCCTGTGCTGAGCTTTCAAGGAAAACTCCTTCCCACAGGGATGCAACCCCACCCATGCAAAATTATCACCAGCAGTCAGTGGTGGCCACAGAAGTCCTCTCTCCAGCCCTATGGAAAGGGTTTTATCTGGCCCAGCCCCAAACCCCCTCACTGCCCCGGTGTGTGGGTGCGGGCGCAGGGGAGGACCCAAGTGTGAGTTCAGGACGTTTTGGGGCAGCAGAGCTTTGCTTGCCCCTGTGGAAATACTACGATTTACTAGAAAACAATGGATTTTAAAAGTACCTGGCAGGCAGAGCTTTGCTTTGTCAGAGCAATGCACGTGTTAAATTCTGGGTTTTGGGGTGGCACTCCTTGAGCGCTAATGGACTTAGGGAAGCCGTGGGAACCTGCTGTAGTCAATCATGCAGGACTCGTACTGGTGGGGAATGCTGATGTCTCATTTTCCCCCTCTCTTCTAGCAGTACTCTCTGCTATTGCTTTTGGCTCCAATCTTTCCACCCATCCACCCACTGGCCTTTTATTCGCCGAAGGGTGTAGAAGAATTTGCAGCAAAAATAAATGAATTTATTTTCACCCACCATCCTCGTCGGCTGTGTGGGGGAGAGCTGTGCAGCTCATGACGGCGGAGGAGAGCAGGAGAGGAGGCTTGCAATCACAGCCGGGGGATCACATGGCATGTCCTCCTCGGGCAGGAGTGGTGGGTGCTTTGGGTGGAGGATGAGCGGATGGGAATCATCCCGTCCCATTTTAGAGCAGAAAGACGCTGCCATCATGTTCTTTTAGGCCCTGGGTGCTGTCAGCTCAGGAGCCATGCCTGACCTTGCTGTGAAGCACGAACAACCCAAAATCATCTTCCTTGTTAAGCTTTTCAGAGCTGTTTTCTGCCTTTTCCATAGATGTGAGCATCCCAAGATTTTGTTTTCATAGAATGGTTTGGGTTGGAAGAGACCTTTAAAGATCATCTAGTCCAAACCCCCTGCCGTGGGTAGGAACATCTTTCTATAGATCAGGTGCTCAAAGCCCCGTCCAACCTGACCTTGAGCACTTCCAAAGATGGGACACCCACAGCTTCTCTGGGCAGCCTGCTCCGGTGTCTCACCCCCCGCATTGTAAAAAATTTCTTCCTTTATTATGGCTTTTGCCTGTGAGTTCCTGAAGTTGAGACTGTGTGGTGAGGCAGCGGGCTGGGGGAATGGAGAGAGCTAAGCAAGGTGGTGGTGGGCTTTCCATGGCTGCTTCTCCTCACCTTTGCCTCTTGGCAGCCTGGAGGGACCAAGTCAGATCAGGAGGCAAGGGACAGTGCTGCGAAGAGGCTTGGTGTTTGGTTGGAAACAGCTAATGTCTCCAGTAGGTACCTCCAGTACTCCCAGAGTGGTGTTCACAGGGCAGCTGGAGTTAAATGCAAGACATCCATGAAGAACAGACCTTGGAGTAAGTTTTATTGCAGGGTCAAAAACCTAGAGGGGAGTTTAGGGCAGGGTGAACTGGAAGGGCTTTGGATGTCTGTAGCAATGAGTTGATGGGGGACCCCAGAAGATGGAGGCAGATGAGAGCGAAGGCAGGGACAGAGACGCTGCCACGAGATGAGTATCTGAAGGGCAGGGAGAGTTGTAGCCGTCAGGGTTTGTGTTTATCTTTGCAGCAGTGATTATTTTCAGATAGCGGTGTGAGGGAGTAAAATGTCAGCTCCTGCTATTAATAGTGCTGCGAGTAATAATACTGTTGCTCATTACTGACAGGTGAGATGAAGTTAATTTTATTTCATCCTAGGTATGAAAAAGTGCAAAACCAAGACAGCCTCTGAGTCAATCCCCTTGGTCCAGAAAAGATGGGAAAGAGACCGCCGCCAGCCCTGGGGAATGGTGGTGTGGGGTGGTTTTCCCAGGGTGTTTCCACCCGGCTCCAAAGTGCTGCTGGAAGAGTGGATATGGTGAGGAGCTGCAGCTGGCTAGGATTGCTGAAAACATGTTGAGTTTAGGTAAAAAGCAAACTGAAGACCTTCACGGTTCTTGCTCTGAAACTGGAGGGTTTCCCCAGAGGAGAGAAGGTCTCAGCCCGAGGTGAGCAGCATGTGGTGGGACCCCAAAACAACTTTTGGTAGCAAATCCCCATCCAAATGGGATGCAGCTCCCTGGAGGGAGGGATTTGACAACGCCATGGGTGAAAGCTGCTCCTGGGCTTGTAGCCACCTTTGGAAACTTGAGGTGTTTTTAGCAGGCTGAAGGATCTGTCTGCTGGTAATCCTCAGAGCAGGTGCAGACACGGGGTGGACAGCAGGGTAAAAGTCTTGAGGATTGATGGCACTGGTGTAAGCGAGAGCCGAATACAGCTCGCATTGTTTGAGCAGATGTGTCCTGTCTGCTGCTAATTATAAGCGTTGCTTGCATGACACACACCGGGAGATGTGCCAAATACTATTTCTTTTCATGTTGAACTCAAAATCATTATAATTAAGCTTTAAAGTTGTAAGTAAAAACTAAGAAGGACTGCAGGTTTGCCCTCATGCTGCTTGCAGCCGGGCTGGTCCCTGCTGGGGTGGCCGGGTGTGAGGGTACGGCCTCCGTCCTGGAGGGCGGTCAGAGGGGGCCGGGGGTGTGGAGGGCCTTGTGGGCTCTGCCTTGGTGGGCACGTCCAGATTTGGATTTTAAATAGGCAGAAGACCTAAAAATACTAGAAACATGCTGTTTTACAAAGGTGGGAAGTGTGCTACTGGTTGAGCTTTGGCAGGCTCTCAGGCTTGGTGGGCACAGAGGAGAGGTGCTTGCTAAGAAGGGAAAATCAGGAATAAAAGCGGGAAGCAATCAGGGAAGTTACCGTGTAACCTCGAGCCAAGAGGAACCTAGGTTGGTATCTCTGGTTGAGGAAGACCAGCCAGTCTTGCTGAAGAAGCAGCTCTAGGAAGAGTTGCCGCATGTAGGGCTGGGTGACAGGGACATGGTGGCTGTGCCACCAGCTGCGGCTCGGTGGGCACCGGTCGCTGGCCACTTTGTGGCACTGCCTCAGGATCAGGTGGGTACTGGGGGATGGCACCGTGTGCCCCCCGGGTAGCATCCCCAGGGGTTGTTTCTCATGTCTGCTCCCAGGACGTGGGGGGACTCTTGAATCCCCTTTTTGGGCTACGCCACAGGAGCTGAAATTGGTGGCTGTGCACGTAGGGGTGAGGATGACCGCGGCCCCAGTTTCATGACATGCTTGCCATGTGGCCAGAGGCGTGATGGACAGGCTGGGGGGTGCGTTGGGCAGAGCTGCCACGTGACGAGTGGTTTAAAAACAAGGCTGCGGAGCAGAGAGCAGTGAGCTCTCAGGCCCACGATTTGTATTCGGCGGGAAGGTGGCTGCTGGGTTTCAGCGCTTGTAGGTCTTTGTCTGGGGTCGTGTCTGAATAAATTACGCTTTGAGATGCAGGTGAATGCAGGGGAACAAGCTGTGCTGTCAACGTGTTAGCAGAGGAGAGACATCTTAACTGCTCATGATAAATGGGTCAAGATGGGTCCTGGTGTTTTAAAAATTCGCTGTTGACCTAGATAGCGACAGCGTAATGACTTGCTCGCAGTGGGAACGAAAGCGAGCATCGCTGGAGCTGTGCATCGCTCTGGAGGTGGGGATGGGCCCGGTGTGCTGGGTTGAACCTGGGCTGGCTCCCTGCACTTCGCTTGTACCCAGCTTTTCCCCGGGAGCTGGGCTGTGCTGCAGGGAGGCACGGAAGACCTCCGCTGTCTCTTGCCAATGGCTTCACTGAGTCGCAAGGTGCATTTGTCCCGCAGGCAGCAGCTGGGGAGGCACCTCCCGCCGCCCTGTGCTTTGCTCTCCTCCGGTAACAAAGGACTCTGAGTTGCCTTATTCATTTTTCTCCCCCCATATTGCAGGGGGAGCGGTGCTGTGTGCCCCTGCGCACTGACCCGGGCTGTTTAACGCCGGTCCTTACGGAGATGTGCCACGTGTTTGGGTTGGGGCAGTTGGCAGGGTCAATGCTAAAGATGGAGCTGCTGCCCAAGTCTGGTTTCCTTCTGCTTAGCACTGGGGAAGGAGAAGGCCACCACCTGCGGCAGGTCGCAGCGCCCCAGGGGTTTCTCCTGTGATGGGATCCTCTTTTTCTGGGTGAAGCCATGTTCCTCCTGAGCACTGAAAGTCCTTCCTGGTGAGAGACCTGTCGGTGCCCCTCGTTAGCTGCCATAATTGAATAGTGGCTTTCTTGTGTGTTAGTTAAGCAATGTCCAAGCTAAGGTCGCAGTTGCTCTGTGCTGACAACTGGTCTTTTCAGTTCAATTCAGGATGCTTTTCCTTCACCAGGATTTTCTGTGAAGATCTTTAGTTAAGACCTGAGTAATTCGTTACTTGAATTTCATTTGTGTGGGTTTTTTTTTTTCCTTAAGTCCCAGTGCTGATGGGGCCAAGTGACGCTCTAATACTCCAGTGTTACAGCAGTTTCTAACTGCATTGGCTTGAATGTTTGTTGGCCATTACGAGCAGTGGGTTGAGATGATATTGGTACCTCTCTCCAGCAAGGTCCAGTTTTATTTGAGCTTCGTAACTGGGGCTGTAGTCGGAGTGCTTGGGACCCCAGGCTTGACCTGAGCCTGACTGGGTGCCCCTCAGGCTGCTGGGCTTTGATTAGATGGGTTTTGCTTTAGGCTTTTGAAGGCAGCATCTGCCCTACCAAGCCTTCAGTGCCATTGCAGAGCAGCAGTGCTGATCCCCTGCACCCCCAAAAACGCAGCCTGTTTATTAAGCCGCGTCCTCATTCCTGGAGCAGCACTGCCAGCTGACTGGTGCCGGGGTGCAATTAAGGATGGGCTGGTTTTGCTTGCTGAAACTCTACATGGTTTTGGTCTGAATTGCTTGAGCACCATGTTTCCAGCTCCTGAGATGCTCTCGCCTGGCACACGCCAGCAGAGGAGGAGCGGCAGCTCCAAAGCAAGGGGGGTCTTGCCATGAGCACCCCAAACTGTGGGGGGGGAAAAGGGGTGGGTGAGCCTGATCTTGGATGTGCACAGGAGATGCTCTTTCTGCAGGGTGTATGTAGTATTTTCCCCTGTTCATGCTTCGCTGGCTTTCGTGATCCTAGTTTCTCATCTTGCTGCCCAGTTTGGATTTTGTATTTGAAACTGTCTTAGGCAAGTCCTGCACTGAGCCCCTGAAGTCCGCAAGAGGAGGATGCACTTGCCTATCCAGATGTGCATGGGGGGAGGTCAGAAACAAGCCGGGCTCCACTGGTTGGAGAAGGGGCTGGCAGGAGGATGCTGCAGGGAGGCCAGGTCCTTATGCTGTCCCTGCGTGCATGGAGCAGTGCTCACAGCTCCCCAGCTCCCCTCAGGGTGCAGCAGCCAGCCCTGTTCCTCTGGTAAAGCTGCAGTCGTGGCTGTGAACAAGCTTTGGGTGCTGGCTGAGGGCAAAGTGTCCCTGGGGAAGAGGGACTGGCTTCCTCTGCTCCTGGGGGCTTGCAGCAATTTCTCTGCGGTGGATTGCCTTTCCCACGGCATCTCTGTTCCAGAGTGTTTTCCGTGCTCCTTTGCACGCTGTTTGCTGTGGTGGGAAGGTGCTGAGATTTGAGGAGGGGAAACGGCTGCACCACTGCCTGGGTGCCCAGGGCTGGGTGGCATTGTCCCCTTCCCTGGGAGCCCTGGGCCATCAGGGCTGCTCTTGCATTGTACCCAAAAAGCAACATCCTCGTGAGTCCCAACAAAAGGTTGGGACCATGGCTGGGTGTCTGGCCCACGGCAGGCACAGGTTTCCCAGACCTAGGGAAGCTCCACCACCTCCCCATGTCCCAGCCCTGCCTGCCGTGCCCTGGCACAGGGACTCCTGCTCCCATCCTGCTCCAAGCTAGCTCCCTGCCTCTCGCCACAGCACCAGGGAAAGGGGCTCAGCCTTTCCCTCCCCTCACTGGCATCTGGGTCAGATCCTGCTCTCCCCAATCACCAAAGATGCTTTGTGCACCACCCTGTGCTTCTCCCCCGTGGGCTCCCTGCCTGCGTGCAGCCAGCCCTGCTCACTTTGGAGGCCACAGGTCTGCCCAGAGTACATCCGCGGCTCTCAGCTGACGAGCCCGATGATGCTCTGCCCGCACCACAGGCAAGCTGTTCACCTGGAGGCGAGAGCCTCCAGAAAGTGTGGCTCCTAGTAGAGGAGGAGTTCGGCAGCAAAAAGCATACAGGGGGCTGCCTGCGCCACTGCTGGGTCTCAGGGTGGGATGCAACAAGCGTCCAAAGATGGGTTGTGCTGGGCTGGGAGGGGTCTGGGACTCACTGCAGTGAAGGTAGTGGTGGGACAGGAGAGTGTGGCTGTGTGCAGGTCAGAAGTTACCTATCATGTGCCATCATGAGCTGAGGATCGTTATCTGTCTGCGACGGCAGCCAAATGCACTTTATAACACTTGGTCCCTAGGAATCTCACACTTTGGTTCGTAGCGTCTTTCCTGTGTGTTTTCCTCTGGAAAACAACATTCCCTTCACAGTGTCAAGGGAAAAGAAAGTTTGGTCCTTATTTATGGAGTTTGTTAGTCCCCACGTGTGACAGAGAGGTGATTTCTGACCCCAAGCCCGGCTCCCATCGGCATGTTCGCAAGCGGGTGCCTTGCCTGTTCTGCCTGTCCGAGGTGGCTGACAGCTACATGTGCTGCTTTATCTCCCGCAGGCTCCTGCTTCTGGGTCGCCGTCCTGGACGGCAATGTGGTGGGGATCGTGGCGGCGCGGGGCAACGAGGAGGACAACACGGTGGAACTGCGCCGCATGTCCGTCGACTCCAACTACCGCGGCAAAGGGATCGCCAAGGCCCTGGGCCGCAAAGTGCTGGAGTTTGCCATGCTCAACAACTACTCCTCCGTCGTGCTGGGAACCACAGCCGTGAAGATGGCAGCCCACAAGCTCTACGAGTCCTTGGGGTTCAAGCACGTGGGTGTCGTCGAACATTATGCCCTGCCAGGGATGACGCGCTCCTTACTGGAGAGAATGTTTTTCCAGCTCCGCTACCACCGCTACCGCCTGCAGCTGCGGGAAGAATAAAAAAAACCCAACCAAACAAACGAAAAAATAATTTTTTTTTTCTTCCTTCTCTTCCCCCTTCAAAAATAATAAATTGCCCTTCTATTTCTCGTCACTGTTGTTTTGCCAATTTTGGGTTGAGTTTTTGTTCCCTCACGTCATCTTTTGGTTTGCTCCGTGCAGCTCGATCGTCCGGCCGAGCGGCGCTCCTTCCTCGCATGCTGTAGGTGGTGGCGTTGGGAGTCCTGCGACCTGGTGGGGCAGAGCGGAGCGGCGCGGCGGCCTCTCCTTCCCAGGTACCTCCGTAAAGCACAGAAACTTTAACTGCAAAATAGTACCACTGCTCTGGTGTACATAGTCTTCTCCTTTTCCAAATGTAAGATAACATAGTGATGCATTCATAATAGTGCAGAAATATTACTTGAATGCAGTTTTCAGTATTTCATGCACCAGTAAGTAGAATATGCATTCGTCTTACCTTTATTTACTGGTTAATAGTTTTCAAAGAAAAGGTGGGGGACAAAAAACCCCCGCCCCAACCCGCTTGCTACAATGCATGAAGAGGAAAGCGCGTGCACGCACTCAAACACATCGCACTGCCACCACGGCACTGGTGTTGCACTTTCTTTGGATGTGCCTCATTCCGCCAAATGTCTGAGAGACCCTGGGTGCATCCGGTAACCACGACTCCGCTCTATTCCCCCCCTCCTTCCTAAGCCAGCACAGACTCGGACCGGCTGAACTCTGAGCCCCGTTGTACCATAGCGTGAAGTTAAGATCAAACCTGAATATCTCTTGCGCTGTTCTGTAGCCACGCGTAACCTGCAGTCCTGGGCCAGACTCCGCATGTGCGTTGGACTTTCTCTTTGCTGCCTTTTGGGGTTTTTTGTTTGTTTGTTTTTATTTTATTTTTAAAGGGGTTTTTGTTGTTGTTGTTATTATTTTTAGTTATGGCTTTTGCTGAATGGTGTCATTGAGGCGTAATGGAGGCTGCAGTTCCTATGGCAACACATTTGCACATTAATGTGCGCACCAAATCTAACCACTTCAGAGAAGCAACGTGTGACAGATAATAGCATTTTGGGGAGCGCCGGGGTGGGGGGGGAGCATACTTGTTATCTTAACCAGCTGCTTGTTTGATAAATGTAGATGGCCTCACTGCAGCCTTCCATCAAAGGTAATTAACTGCTTTAATGATGTCAGATTTGTGAATTGTACAATGCAAAAAGCAATGCAAAGCAGATTCGGCATGTGTCTGTACCCGGTATGTATGTACAGTGCCTGCCAACTAAAGAATAACCAAGACTACAGCTTCTTCTAGCCTGAGATATCAACTTTTATAACTTATTTAAACAGATAGCAACTTTGCATGAATTATGTCTTGGGGAAAAAAAAAAAGATCGGTAGGTTTTAATTTTTAAAACGTGGTATCAGAAGTATAAAGAAAACCATTTCTGGCTGCACTTAATTTGGGGTGGGTGGAGGGGTTCAGCTCTGTTAATACATTTAAGGGGAAAACACCTTTAATTTAGCTCCTGGGGAAAAAAAAGTTACTATTTTATGAACTATTATGAGTGTGCGGGGGGGGAAAAACCCAACACCTATTATGATGAACTTGATGAAAGGGTAGAGCATGTGTTAACCACGCTTGCACTTGCAAACACAATGGAAGCATCAGCAGGAGAGCCCCGGAAGGGAGGCGGCGTGGGGCATGCGGAGAGGAGAGGAGAGGAGCCGTGGGGCGGACGGAGGGCAGGCAGCATGGACCCACGCGTGAGATGCTGCCTGCGTCTCACTCGTACCGAGCGCTGCCCTTTCCTCTCCAGCCAAAAGCTTTCCCAGCACCGAGACGTGGCCGGCAGCGCAGAATGAGCTCAGTGGGGAGGGGGCTCACCCCATCCCCGCCGGGGCCATGGACCAGGCACCGATGCTGGGGATGGAGGGGCCGTGTTTGGCACAACCCCGGTAGCGTGCTCAGTGCTGGGCTTGGGCTCGGTCCAGCCTGTAAGGAGCCAAAGGGGCAGAGTCCCAGTGTGTGTCCCAGCAATAAGGGGGGAAAATGAGGATGGTGAAGGGCACTGTAGCAAGAGACCGTGAGTTTAATTAACAAAATTTCTGTATGGGGCACTATATTTTTAAAAGTCTTTCTATGCTGTACATTTCTCCTGAAGCTGAAATAATGTACTGTTGGTAGGGGTTTTTGTATAGTGTACAGAAATTGGCAGAATATTTTCTTGCTGCATTCAGTGATTTATTAACCGAAGTAAAATAGACAAATATGAAGTGTTAGCAAAAGTTGAAAGAAAAAAAAAAAAACACAAAACAATTTGTGCCTTTTTTAGTTTATTTTTCTGTTGCTATATAATCACTGCACTAAAACCTTTCCAGAGGGGAAAAAAAAAAACCAAAACTAGTCTCTTAATAAGGGAGGAATACATAAAGCCTAAATTGAGTGTTAATTTTTTTATTGGGATATTTAATTAAAAGAATGTTGCTGGTTTTATTTGATACCTGTGCCTTTGTAATAAAACTCCACATCCTGTCAGAAAAGCCAAACCTGGAATAAATCCCACCAGATCCCACAGACACAGAAGTACCATCAGGTTACCAGTATTTTCTTTAAAAACGTGTAAACCTTAACTGATGATATTACAGTATTGGATCGTAATACCTATTGAGTTGCCTGGGAGAGAAGTGCTTTGGAAAGGTGCAGCTTTTGGGGTGCTGTCTGCGTTCCTCCCCAGGCACGCTGGCTGCCAGAGGTGCACCGATAAGGACTGAGTCATTGCCACTTGGCCGGTAGCTGCCCAGCAAATTTCTTCCCTTAACACTTCTGCCAGTTGCTTTGTGACTGGGCGCTTTGGAAAAAATCCAGCTGGTTGCTCCCAGCTCTCCAGGCAGGACAGCTCATTTCTGAGGAAAGGGCTGGCTGCCAAATAGGGCTGGGCTTTGCTTTCCTCGGAAGATGGAGAGAGCTAGCAGGTAAAACACCGCTGATCCCAGCCCTGGTTTCTATTGGGAAGCCAGAGCTGCATCCCTGGTAGCAGCAGCAGGACGGGGGTCAGGACCTCTGGCGTTGCTGGTGCTTTCCCACCCAGAGCTGCTTTGAATAGGATTAGACAAGGTTGGGCTTAAAAGCATCAAGTGATACTGTCATTTCATCTGCATTCATGGGAAGTTTCCCTAAATGTGATAGCTCGGGTAAGCTCTGGAGCCAGAAAGCCTCTTCCTGCTGCTCTGCGTGGCCCCTGGGCTCCAGACCGGACCGGGCCGGGCTCACCCACTGCCCTCCCCAGGGTCCAACCTGCCTTGCCCTTGCTGCCTGAGCCAGCATGCTGGTAGAGCATGGTGCCGTTCAGGGGGTGATGTGCTGAGGCTGAACTGCCTTTGGTGGATCTATCCATCCACTGTGCCTCTTTCAGGGTGCACTGGTTTAAACAGCATTGCATGGAAAAGTAGGATCCCACAGCTCATTGCTTGTGCCCTGCCAGTACTGGTTTTGCAGCCCCGCTTGGGGAGCTTCTTGCTTCTCCTGCACCAGATAGCCGTGGTCAGCACAGCCCTGCATTGGGACCATCACCATCCCCCTTTCTCTGGGCTCGAGCATCACCTCCTGACTGCTCCCATCCCAGTCCAGCATCCAAGTAGTGCAGAGCAGCACAAGATGGTTGTGAGTTTGGTCCTGAGCAGAAGAACTTGTGGTCTGGACCTGCCGCCAGAAACCTGTTGAGAGCCGATGGCCAGTTATCAAGTCTAATTCCAACAGACTCCCGTCAGTATGAAATGGCAGGGAATGCTCCTAACTTATTTTGGTGGTTTCTCCTTCCAAGGACACTTCTAGCCAGAGTGTGGGGAAGAGTGGAGCATCTCTTGGGTCTTACCCCAGTTAGTAAACGTGATGGCTAGGAAGACCGCTTCAGATTTAGGTGGAGGATGTGTTGGAGATATGAAGGAACTTCCCCTAGCTGCGCCAGGTGCCTGCTTTTACTTTGCTGTGCATGTGGGTTGTCACAGCTCGCTGCCCTTGCACCGCGTGCCGTGCAGTGGCACTGAGGATGCGGTTTCCTCGCCTGGCAGCTCTCTCCTTAGCATCCTGGCTTTTTCTGCTGATCCCTGTGCTGTGGGCACTGCTCAAGTGTCCTCTGCTCGGAGGGGACTGGGGCAGAGCCCTTGCTCACTGGGGAAGGCACCTTACAGGGTCAGGGTGTGATGTCCATGTAGAGGTCTGTCTTGAAAAGATGGGGAAAAAAAATAAAAACGAAGATTAAAAAAAAGGGGGGAGGAAATTTGCATTGCTGTGGCTGAGGTCCACAGCCTCAGGGCTGCCCCAGCCCTCTGGCACAGCCTGGGCAATTCCCTGTGGAGTGAGTGGGAACGCCCTGTGCATCCTGAGCAAACTGGCTTCTCAAGCACACATATTTGGCAATAAGCTCTGTGGGAAGCTTGGCCCCTGAACCGTCCCAGGCCAATAATGCTGAGCAATCAAAGCAACAAGCAAAGTGGTTTCTAATCTTACTTGAAACCCTTGAAGTGGTATTTGTCATAAAATCATGCCATGTTTTCCCTCCGTGAAGCAGATGGCACCTGCAAGGTGCTTAGAGATGGCAGCCGTTGTTCACCTCTGCTGGGAGATGCCCTTTGCAGCTCTTCTTGTCGCAGAACAGTTTGGGACATTGCCATCAGCTGAAAGCTATTCTTTTCCCCTACCTCACTGTTACCGTGCGGTATGTGGGACAGTATTTCTGAGCAAGCCTTTGCCTCTCGCCGAGCGCGCTGCAGGCTGGACCCATGCACAAGATTGAGGGTCAGGAGCTGGGCTCTCCCCTGCACGGTCCATCCGCTCCCGTCTCTGCGGCTCGTATGGTTCAGGGAGCAGCCGGGGAGGTCAGGGCTGCAGCAGGGCACTGCATGCTCGGGGAGGAGAGATGCATGGCCACGGGGTACCTTGGCTGCGGGGCTTTTCAGGCTGGCCATCATGGAAGGAGATAGCTGGCAGTGTAGTCAACCCTGTCAGGGAGAAGCAGGATTGTTTTAAAACATTTGTTGGAAGCAAGATGAGTTTAATGGTGTTATAAGGAGACTGTAAGGATGCTCTGTGCCCTGCGGGTGCGCTGCAGGGTTGAGCTGGTCGGTCGTTGCAGGCAGTGTGCAATGGGGGTGGCGTGGGGCACAGAAGCGGGACCAGCATTTGCGATGCTGTGGAGTAGTTGTGCGCCCAAAGCCAGCGTCACAGCCTGCAGGGCACACGTCATTCCTCTTCTGCTACGTGCAGGATGGGTGCACCTAAATCCTTAAAACCCCAAGGGCCAGTTCTGCATCTTGACTCATTTCAGCATCGCCCTTCAGTGAATGCAGGGGGTAAATGACCGTGGGGACATCTGTCCCCAGGGCTGGGACCTGGACAGTCGTTTCCCCTCTGCGTTCGTCCCCATGTGAAACAGGGGTGATACTTTATGTCACAATATCTGAATTTAATAGTCCCTGTGTAGGAGAAGCAGGACTAAGGGTCGGCGGGTGGCTGTTGGGGTTTGGATGTGCCTGTTGGGGTCCCAGTGCTGCACACCTGCAGCAGGAGCAAAAAGTGCTCAGTGCCTGGGGAGGATCAGGCCCTTTCCTTGCTGTGATAAACTGCACCTCGGCACTGAGGAGAGCAGGATAAGGCCCTGGAGGGTGAGAACAGAAAGTCCCGTGGTCAGAATTCCCAAGGGAACTGTGGTTTTACAAAACCTCGTCACGATCCTTGCTGCTGCCCGTTGCTCGCCGAACGGTATCTGTCCGTGATGCAGGTCTGCTGCCTTTTAATTTGCCAGATTTGCTGGCCGAGGTGCAAATGGATAGAGACTGACTGCAGGGATTTCCAAATTGCCAAACACACAAGGGCAGGAACCAGCTCCGGTTCCCTCTGAATTAACAATCTCATTTCAATGTGCTGGGAGCCTGTGTTTCATTAGCGCTAGTATGATGCTGTTGGTATGCACTCTATTTAAAGCTTAATAAAGGCATTTTAATTCCATGCTAACTGGAGTCTTGCGGTGGAATATCCTGTACCACGTAAAGAAAACAAAGGGATGCAAACTGTTAAATAAGCTTTAACATGTAAAAGGATAATTTTCTCTTTTTTTTTTTCCCCCTCAAAATAGATCCACACAGAATCTTGAGCAAAAAAAGTGGTGTGCTCTTGCATCCCTCAGTAATAGAGACTATGCACAGAGATTATGCTCATCTCCCACTGAAAAACTGCTACCTGAATGGTCATTTGGAGTACCTTTCACTGAAAATAAAATAAGAGAACGAACAACAGAGGGTTTAGTTAAAACACAGTATCATTTAAAACAACAAGCTCTAAGTCAGCATTTGGAGTTTGATCACTGTTTAAAATCGCTGTTCAGTGCTGTCTTTGTAATTACACAGTGGTCAGCTGTGGGAGATAATATGCTTTTAACATCTAAATAGTAGAAGATGGACTTATTCAGACCAAGAGCATAACAAATACGTAATGCAACTGTAAATTGATTTACGAGTAACATGTTTGAATACAGAAGCAGCTACTGCTATGTAAGCATAATGAACATATAGCTAACGTTGTTTTCAATTTCTTTTCCTCTAAAGCTTAGTTCTTTTGACTTGTAATATGTATATTTGCTTTTTTTAAAATATAATTAGGTTTAACAAAGCATCCGTTGCTTTGTGAGTTGTACTTACGATTGTGCTGGGCCGTTAGCTTTAAGCGGTTTGTGTGCTTGTGTTATTTTATTAAAGCAAAAGTTTTCTTGAGACAAATGCAGTAAAGGTAAAGGAAAAAAAATATTTTTTTTGGTAGTGTTAAGCAGATGTGTGGTATGCATTTGGAAAACGTCCAACGTCAGTTGAAAAAAAAAACCCAAACCTGGGGCTAAATTGCTTACCAGACCTGCTCATGTCTAAGGCAGTGGCTTTTTAGTTCATGGGTTACAGGCTAAACTCATGCCTAAATAGAAACTTGGATTCCCCCAAACAGCCTCTTACTCTGCATCTCTTCACCGTTGTACAAGACCGATGTGAAATTAGTCTTGTGTTTTCTATGTTCAGCATAGTATGTCCTGTACTTTGTGACGGGAAGTGGCTACAAGTCCTCAAAGAAATACGAACATATTCTAAAACAGCAATAATTACCACTGTAAAAGCAAATGAGCACGTGGGGGAGAGCACAGGGAGATCGTTAATGCAGATGATACCGTTAGGAACACACTGGCGTCAGTGCTGCTAATGCACCGGGGAGCGGGATTAAGTACTAGGAAAGGCTGTCGGTCTCTGGGAGCGGACTTCAGCTTGGCAGAGAACTTGCCCATGTAGGATCCCTCCGCCTGAATCGTCCTTCGGCGTTGTAGGTCCTCACGCAGTGCAGGTTTTTCACAGTAGTTTTAAGGGTGAGTTATTGCAAATGCCATTCCTGGTGGGAGAGACAGACACAAGGAAGAGCTGTCAGGATCACACAGAGGAAGGTAAATGCTCATTGCTGCAGTCTCGTACCCCGGTGTACTCTGCTACTGCACTACTGGGGCTCAAGAGTAGCAGAAAATAGAATAAACTAATACAATTTTCCGATGGAGGGAAGCAGCAGTCAGCTCTGTTGGAAAGCTGTTTGCATACTGTCAAGGCGTATCGCTACAAACCAGTTCCTCCAGCGCGGCAGGACGTGTTAAGCTGTGTGCGAGTTAGCCCTTGGTGTGCTTTAGGCATTTGAGCTCCAGCCTACACAGCGTTACCCCGATGCGGCATGGTCTCTCCATCTTCCGTCAGCAGACCCCGGGAGCCGGCCAGCTCTCGAGGGGCAGCAGGGCGTCCTCGGGCAGGGCCGGGCGAGGTGCTCCGGATGAATGACTTGTAGGTACTTAAGTTCTGTTCCTGATGGCCGCTGTAACTGTGAAAATTAACCAGACCTGCTGTGATAAATTTGGTTATATAAGGTTTATTTGGTTAATTTTTTATAAGTGAAAACTGAAAAGATGAAAGAGAATTGTAATATGAAAGCAACTGCTGTAAATAATGTACGAATGAATAAAATCTAAAACTTACGTCAGTTTTTTCCTAAACTGTATTGCTGTCGAGTTACTGACGCTGCAGTGTAGACGGTGCCTCCATCTTTTCCAGCTCCCAATCCAGCACGGGCAAACACCACTCGCTCCTGTTTTCACTGATAAATAGGAATATCTTTATGTGTGTGTCATGCAGGGCCTTGGATTGTATTTCCGTGCTGTTCCAGCTCACTGACTAATGCTAACACGCTTGAAAGTGTCAATGTTCTTGGAGCTGCATATAGTAAATGGGGAGCCACCCTGGGATGGGACCCTGCCCAGCCCTGGCCACCAGGCACAGGCCCACCTGAGGCCATGTGCCTCCATTTGCCGGTTGAGCTCTTGCACCCAAAATCCCACCTGATATTGGAGATAGCCCTGAGAAATGTCCTGTTGGAGCAGAGGACCAACCAAAACCACGTGCTGTCTTTTTTCTACCACCAAGGACATGGAGCAATAGAGTGTGTGCTATCAGCGAGGACATTTTCGTGGTGGAGATGCATCTGTGGGGGGTCCCCGAGCCACACAAGCCCCTTTCTCTTCCCTACACCTCTGCATTTCCTTAGGTAAAAAACAGCACAAATGGGCCGTTCCCTGCGGTTTGTGCATTAGAGGCTGTTTCTGACACTTCTTGAGCATCTCTGTGAGGCAGGGAAGCACTGACCTCCAGTGTGGGGAGGGGAGATGGGGCTCCAGCCTTCAGTCCAATTAGGTACAGCTGGAATAAACTGATTGCTGCTGAAATGGCCCCTGGGGCTGTTTATTCCTGAAAAGTGGTTTCTGGTGGCAGTTATAAATGCTGCCGGGAGAGCCCTGCCAGCCAGCAGCTCAAGGACAGCCTGGAAAACTGGCTCTGGAGATGACCCAGGCAGCACCCCCAGCAAGGGCACTGGGTGCTATCACCTTCCCGGCGGTGCGGGTTGAGGCTTCGGGACGTGCAGGGTTATCTGGCTGCGCAGCCAGGCAGCGACGTGGAGCGTTAAGGTTAGTGCCTTTGCAGTATGGATCCAGCCCCGATCACTTCTCAGCTTTATCCAGATGCGCAGACACCCGACAGCGGTATCTCACTCGGAGGAGGGGTATATAATATACCTCTGGGACTGACAGCGATGTGTTGTGAGATTTGGGGGGCTTGGGGGGGGGGGAACAGCTGTAAGTTCCCTCGTGCAGAAGCTTTGTTTTATACCAAAGCTACCAAAAAAAACCCCACCCCAAAACTGCTGAAGTGAAAGAACAGGGAAGTGGCAACAAAAGCTGTGTTAGTTTTAGAGGCTGTGTTGTGGGTGTGCTGTGTGCCTTAGAGCACCTCAGTTAACTGGTAATTGGGCTTGGACTGCCCACTTACAGGCCACAGATTCCTGTCCTGGCCTCCTTTCCTTCCCCTTCACAGTGGCTTGCTTTGGATAAAAAATTAAAATTCACAGGGACAAGGACTTTGCCCCCATGCCTGTGTCCCATGGTGTGTGCCTCATGCTCTAGATGAGACGGGACCTCATGATCCCTCCCCCTGTTGCAGGCTCCCCAGCACACCCACTAGCCGTGTACGCCTTAATGCCTCCTAAAAAGCCAAAGCAAACCCACCGCAAGCTGTCCCCTCCGCCATCGCTGTGGCCTCCCCTCAGTGGCTTGGTGCTCTCACAAGAAAAGGAGGCTGAGGCTGGAGCCAGGCAGGGAAGCCCCTGAGTCTAACACAGCTGAGCACATAAAGCCCACAAAACTGCTTTGAACTTGGCCAAGCAGCCACCAAAATGTTGCATCTACCTATCTATCTGCCTATCTACCGTCCGTCCATCCATGCTGGCCCACCTTTTGCCCAGAGACAGAGCTGTTAAGCGCCTGCCCATAGGTTCCCAACCAGGCTCCACCACAAGCTCGCTGCCCACCCAGGCAGCTCCTTGCTGCTGGCTATGTTTTGTCTATCAGGTAGGCCAAGCAAATGGTGCTATGGCAAGCTCTGGGGTTCCTCCAGTTCTCCCCATGTTCTCACAGCTGCAGGGGTTGGGGTCATTTCATATCTAGGCTTCACCAGGAGCCATAAACTGGACCTTTTTATGCTTCTCTCAGCAGCAAGGGCTGATCAGCAGCAAGGAGGATTATGTGACCCTGTGCCTCATGGTTGCGTTCTAGTACAGGCTGGGGTGTGTTCCGAGTATGTCAAGTAGGGTGTATTTGGGATACGATGCACTTGTAGCAGTGAATGTGATAGGTGTGCTCACTGTGGTGGGACACATGGGCTGGCCACATGGCAGGACATCCAGCCTCGCTGCTCCAGGCTGTGTTTCTACTCCCAGTCAGCAGCTCCCCTTCACAAGCCATCCCACCACCACCTGCCAGCCCCACAGAAAGCCTTCACATGTCTACTTGGCTTCAGCCAAAGGAGCCACTGCTAAATCTAGCAAGAGCCAGCGTCCGCTTCTAGTGCTCCTGAGGGCGTGCAGGATTCAACCTGACGTTTCCTTCACCTGGTTGGAGTCTTTCACCGAGCTTGCGGCTACATTTCTATCTCTACTCCCTTAACCATCACCCTCATTCACCACCCCCCCCCCGCTCCCGTTACACAAAAGTAAGTACCACAGTTACCAGCTCTTCCATTTTAATAAATAGGAAAAACTCATGTATTCCAGTGAGGGTGAATGTGTCCCGTCCCAAAGATTATTTTTTATTACAGTTATTTACAACACCACTGGCCAAAGAAGCAAAGCAAAACAGCTTCTTTTTACTGCCCCATCGTCTCAAGATATGGCTGCACTCCTCTGGGAAGCAAAGACCTCGGAGGAAGCTTCCTTTTGAAATGGACTCCTCATCAAGCAGGCTAAGGCACCACAGGATGTTTGCTTGGCTCCCTGAAGTCCTCACAGCCCACAGGTTGGCATAGCACTTACATGCTATTGCCAGGATACATTCAGGCCCTGGCAGTTCTTACCACCAAAGTTTTCCAGGCTGATCTTCCTATGAGGTGAAATCTGTAGAGCCATCAGCTCTGTCACTTAACAGCAATTATGTATAAAATGATGGAATGTCAACTATCGGTATGGGAGGAAGATGGAGCTTGAGGGTTTCATGTTTATGGTCATATGTGCTAATACCATTTCTTATAAAATTTGTCAAGAAATTAACCTATTAATTTTTTTGAGGTATGTTTTTGTTCTTTTCTGTGCTTGACTGCATTTGCAAAGTCAATAAAGTAAATTCAGCACCTGAGGTCAGTTATAACAGAAGAGGAATGAGCATTGGGGAGAGATTCATCTTCTCACACGGATGTCAAAGGCAGGGTCAGATGAATCATGCTCTAGAAGTGCTCATTTCTCTCCATTAATGACCAGTCCAAGGTGAGTCTAGACCAGCCCAGCCCTACATGTCTCTCCTATAAACACCTAAGGTGAGATAAACCTTAACATGATGTCTCTGCAGAAAACCTTAATTGTACCTGAGAACTCGGGGAAGCTGAAGGACAAACAGTATCATTTTTTCCGGCAAATATTCATTGGGGCTTTAAAGGTAACTGATTGTATTCAGTTACCAAAACTTAAAACCTTAACAGTGAACTATGCTCCTAGACATAATCTGAAATGGTTGCTAAAGAATCAAAGGTTTGGTGCTGTAGTAAAGACAAATTACTTGCCAAAACTCAATTGGTCTATAGTATGGTCCAACTCCTGCTGCGTTGGTTACCTGCATTGTGGTTTCGCCTACTGGAGAGAAGTGTGAAAATCAGTTGCTCACCAGTAATATTTATATTACAATCTAATTACTTAATTGTTTTTCCTAAACAGGAAAGAAGTGATAGAGTAGGAAAAGAAGAATAAACAGCTGCTTTGTGTTTCTCTGCAGAGAGGTAGGTGGGATGGAAGAAAGGAAGCCTACAGCAAACTGAATTACCTTAGACTCCTCTTTATTTGTTATACATTATCACTCATATTTTATCTTGCAGCAACCCTGAATTATAGCCATTAAAACATCAGGATCATTCTTTCAACTCAGTTATTTAGGGACAATTTTGGTTTACATCTGATGGGCTTATTTGTAGGAACAGAAGCTCCTACAGCCTTCTAAGCTGAAGAGACCTTGTTTCTCAAGTACAGGAGAGAATGGTCTGTATGATGAGATGGGCTTCCAAGATTAATCTTTTGTGCTCTCTTCTTTGTGGAAAGGTAAAGAAAAAGTAGATACTTAGTCTTACAGGTTGTGACTTCTTTAGGAACATTTTAAGGAACAGAAGAAAAAGCTAGAAGCCAGTGGACCATTAAAAAAACTTTAATTAATTGTGCACTAGGAAGACATTTTGGCAGAGCATCAAGGGGAAGAGGAAGAAGGTTCAGTACTGAAGCAGGACCCACCAAGTGGGTCCCAGGGAAGGCTGTTCTCACTAGCAGCATCAAAGAGTGTTTGGGGAGGGATCAGCAAATGGTTACAAATGCTTGTTCTTGGCCTTTGCCTAGCGTGTAAGGTGGAGGACCATCTATTCTGGTGTCCCATCAGTGATGAGATCCTCCTTCTGCTCTTAAAGGCTGGGAGGTCTCAGAGCTACTGCAGTCCAGTTAGAAGGGGAAGGTCAAGTCTTCAAACCCAAGAGGATTACACCAGAAAATGAACTTAGGATTGGATGTTCTCCTCAGATATGGTTTTTCTTTTTCTTTCATGGATATAGAGGAGTTGAGCAATCCAAGAGGTGCTTGCAGGGTAGTTAGTCCTGTTTGGACTGCTTTGGTCTGACAAAAGCCCCCTGCCTTGAAAAATTACCTCATGCTTCATGTAAAAACTGCACAAATAGCTAAATTTTTGCTCCAGCTCAGAAGGTGGGTGAGAGGAACCAAAACCAGGAGTCTTTGTGCCAAGCCTCTTAAAGCTGAATGCATGGCACATGCTGGGGGAGCAGGGTCTGCCACTGTGGATGCCCTAAGTCAAATGTTCTCTAGCTAACACTGTAGGTAAATCCCATCATGAATATACATAGAGGCAAATGCATGACAGAGAAGCAGTTCTTCCTTTCATTTTAGTGCAGTATATCCAGCAAAACGTCACCTAAAATAACTTTGAGGTTAACCACAGGGGAAAAAAAAAGCATTACATTTTCTGCAATTCTACGATTCTGCTTCACATTGCAGAGCTTTCTGTTCAAAATATTCTCTAATGTAGGAATGAGGCCTAAAGCAGGCTTTTCATGATTCTTAGACTGTATGTATGTATGTATGTCAATTCATCTAACAACCCATAAAAATGTGTACCTCTATAACAAAGCTACCATTTTTCCCTTACAAATGTACAGATGTATATTATACATCCACCTCTCCCACTGAGTCCACTGTAAGAAAGAACCCAATTGGAGATACTCCTTTTGCATGGCAGTGGGGTTCAAATGACTGGGAAAATTATACTGACCTATCACTACCTCCATTCCCATTAAGTTTTGTAGGTGTTAAACATAGAAGAAAAAAATCAGCTCTGTTCATCAGATTCTATTTCAGATAACGTTAAGCAGGATGTCAGTGTCCTGGGAAGGGTAGGGAGCTGAAAAAAGGGTGAGCAAACGAAAAAATGAAAAGCCTTGCAAAAAAAAAAAAAAATTCACACTGAAAACTAATTTCTACAAATGCAATAGTGTGAAAACTTTCCAGTAGCTGTTGTGCTACTTTGGTTCCCAGGCAGCAAAAACTTGCATGGCTGGCACTCGAGCACATTAAACTGCAGCAAAAATGTCCTTGATATGCTGTTAAATTCTCACAAGGCTGAGGTATTTCTCACTGATGCTAGATCTGAACTTTTCATCATTGCACTTTTAGTCTCCTAAATGTCAGATCATACCTATGATTGTCACACACAAACCCCTTCAGTCTGGCTATTGGGAAGAGGACTGCAGTTTCACTTCGTGCTTTAGGTCTATGCAGTATTTGAGATTTTGGGCATCCTGGCAAGATGCCCTCGCTGTGACTTGCAGAAATACTGCATTCAATGAAGGCAGATGCTGTTTTTTCACCCTCATTCTAACACAAACAAAATAGATTTTGATATGAGTAGTAATGCTCTCTAGAAATACAAAGGACATGATTCAGCTGGCTAAACATAAGGATCCAGTATCATTTGAGACACCCTATGTTTAAATGAGTTGAAGTGAGCCCAACCAGACTGTGTGCATTGCTTTGGGAGAGCTAATAAGCTGGAGAGGCAAGCAATATTGTTGTCTTCTCCGTTACTCTCATGCTGAGTCATTTAGGTTTGTTATATGTTATGTTTGCATAGCAAATGTGAACAAGTCACACAGCTAGCTTGAGCACTTGCAAGTTATGTAGTCTAAAAAATAAATATCCTTTCCTCCTAAGGGATTGTTTGTCTTCTTAGACTCTAAATATGGCTGAGAAGCACAACTCGATCGCATGATTATCTACTATTTCTACAGTAGCCTTTTAATTAATATCAGTGTCATGGTACCACTGGTCCTAGGAATGTGCCCTGCCTATGCATAATTAAAAATAAAGACAGATTTCAATAGGACAAATAGTAGTGAAATGAGCAGGGTATGTGCTAAAACAGTTCCTTTGTCATTCACTTAAGGAAAATTAATCAAAACACTTCAATATGCTAATAAACTGCAAAATTATTCATTGAGATGGTTTGTTCCTTCATCATGTCATAGTGTCAAAGGATTTGTCACCAGCACTTCCGCACAGATTTTCAGTATTTTTTGCATATGTAAGGAAGTCTTAAGGGGAAACAGCACAGAAGCTCAGGCCCCACAAAAGGCCATGTCAGATGTGTAAGAGCTGTGAATTTAACATACTTCAGGCATGCTAATATAGAATAATATATCAAAGTATGTCTTATTTTCCTTCCTGTTCTCTAAAACTCATTCTTAAAAACCTATTTTTTAAGGTTGTATGATTAAGCTGAAGAAATATTTTTTCATCAATGTGCAATAGCCCAACACTGCTTGTATGTAAACAACTACGTGTTTAATTGCAGGCTATAAAGCTCATTTTGTAAGTGTTCGGGTGACTGGCCAGAGGCTGCAGTTTGCTAGCTTCAATTTACATGTGTGCAGGCAGCACACCATACCAGATACCCAACAGCGGGATGTTGTGCATTACCTTCTGCACGAGCACCCTGAAGCCTGATTTTTATCAGCCAGGGGCTACTTCAAAATCTTTCCAAAAGCCAAAAATATCTCTGAGCATGACAAACCAGCTAAAAGGGTAGATTTTCATAAGGCTCTGAACATCAGCACAGTGATTAATTTAATAATTTGTACACATAGAATGACTGTGCTTTGGGGATGTTGGTAGACCAAAACCAAAGACAACTGTGATGATTACCCTCAGCCCCAGTAGGTCAGGTCATTGTGGAGTCATGCTGGATGCTTCTGAAGTGAAACAAAAGATGAACAGCACAACAGATTTGAACTATTGAAGTTCCTGATCTTGTTTCCCATGAAATTCGTGAGATAATAGCTAGAGAATACAGGATAAACAAGACTAGGACCTAGGAAAAGGAAAAAAAAAGAAAAAAAAGCATTAGCGCAATCCTGGGTGCTTTATCAGAACATGGGTCAATGAGATCTGAGGGCATTCTTAGATGATTTATTTTCTGGAGATGTTCAGGGTTTCTCAGATGTAGGAATGTGAAGATTTCCATGTTAGAGCTGACTTTGGACTCTTCTGGTGGCCAGTGCTGAACAGTGGTGATGAAAAAAGATGCACACAAATCTACAAGTGTTCAGACCCTTTGATACATGGGAAATTATTTTTTTTACTGTATTTTTATATTTCTTTTTTTTTTTACTACCAGTACAGGTATTTTTTACTGGTTTGTGACCCAGGACATAAAGTTTT
>VYZW01062866.1:43544-64327 GCA_013401315.1 Balaeniceps rex
TTTACAAGGGTGAAGCATTCCCTGGATTGGAGGCTGGAACCAGCATCTAGGCTCTTCTGTGGGATATGGTAACTTGGAGGCTGGACAGTTGAGTCTTTTCTTTTTTTCTTTTCTTTCTTTTTTTTTAAGCTCTCTGGCAGAGCGAATATTGATTAGTTCATATACAGTGGCCAGCCCCAAGAGGGAGCACAGAAAGCTCCTCGGCAGAACATCCTGTAGTCTGGTGGTTCATGCATTCCTGTGGATGATGGATGTTGAAAGCCTTTCAGGGAGAAAGATTTCCTACACTTTGTAGATAAAAGGACAGGAGCAGCAGCAACATCCATTGCTCTGGCTGCCTTTGGAATGAAGGAACTGCCTCCTCCATGTTGGAAGGAAAAGCCATGAATATCAGTCGTGAGGAGGTGAATCCCAGAAGGCAGCACTTAAATCCCAGAGGGGCAGAATCAATCACGCTGCCCTGTGCACAGTTTCTTTGTGCAGGCTACTTAGGTATTCAGAGGGCTGGCAAACACAGGCTAGGTCTTGATCATTTTATGGAGTTCTAAGTGTATATCCGATCCTAAAAATGCTATGTGACACTAACAGTCTGCCAGCTCCTGCCACTCCTGCCAGGCTGAGTAACGCTGAGTAATCCTGGTATTAACAGCTGATGAAGAGAGATCAGTAGTTCATTTGACCCAAGCTGGACTTCTAGATAAGCAAAGATAAATTGCGCAGCTCAGTAGGTCATTTACAAACTAGAATAGCTGCCTGCGTGGCAAGGATGGACACACCAAATGCATGAGCAGGAAACGGAGTGCTGGTCTGGGTCTGGTGTGGGGGATACACAAATGCAGTTGTGGCGAACTAGAAGTGTAAGGTGCGCTGTATTGCACACAGAGGAAGCAAAAGCTGATACATTTCAGATTGTGCCTGTCAGGCCCTGATGGCTTTCAAAGGATCCATCCTCATGCTCACCTTTGAATAAGTCACAGGTGTGTAGTTTTGCTATTTCCATGCTCCCAAATGAAGTGACAGCAATAGTTCTGAATAGAGTCTTCAGACAGAAAAAGTTCAGTGGTTTTGGCTGAAAAGAGAAAAAAAAATCAACATGTAGGTGCCTCACAGTGATGTTATGAGTTCTACTAGATGCACCACTCGTAGTATTTGGTACTGTGAGCACTTATGCCTATTTTGTGATTTGAGCTTGTAGGTTGCAGAGGCATGTTTTTCTCAAAATTGAAGAAGGGAAAAAATAATCTCCGAAGTCATAATTGTGTACTTTAAACATATTAGGATACATGGAAATAATATTTTAAGAAATTTAGGTGTTGGCCAACATTGAAAGAAACCCAGCAATTTCTAATGGAAGACTGATGATCACAGACTTTACTCCCTGCCCAATCTTGAGAAGGAGACATTGCCTGCAAATCAACCTGGGAATAGTGTTTTATGTCTTTATGACTTATTGACCTTGTAACTTCTTTCTAGGGAAAAGACCCTACTTTGTAAATTGCTGTGTTTACACATCATATNAATCAATCACGCTGCCCTGTGCACAGTTTCTTTGTGCAGGCTACTTAGGTATTCAGAGGGCTGGCAAACACAGGCTAGGTCTTGATCATTTTATGGAGTTCTAAGTGTATATCCGATCCTAAAAATGCTATGTGACACTAACAGTCTGCCAGCTCCTGCCACTCCTGCCAGGCTGAGTAACGCTGAGTAATCCTGGTANGAGACATTGCCTGCAAATCAACCTGGGAATAGTGTTTTATGTCTTTATGACTTATTGACCTTGTAACTTCTTTCTAGGGAAAAGACCCTACTTTGTAAATTGCTGTGTTTACACATCATATAGATTATGATGTTACATATAAAAGGAGTGACACTGGGTAAGGGAACGTGTCAAAACCTTGACCAGCTGAACAGAGTCACATACAAAGATACAGATAAAAGTTACCAGTGCAGGTGTCTCTGGGAATTTCACCTTACCCAGCTGCAGATGCCTCCTTGAGACTTGTGGAGGGGACTGCCAGCACCGGCCCTGAGACAATGACCACCCATCCTGTCCTAGAGCTTTTTGATCAAGACGTGCCCCATTTCCAAGGTCCCAATAAAGCTTGCTTAGCAACACATTGCTGCAGTCATTCCTGCAACACATTATCCATAAGGAATTGGCAATGAACAGTCAGTGGAAAGTAGGGAGATGTGCAGGGAGAAAGGGAAACAACAGAGAGAGGCCTGAAGAGCTTGAACACTACTATTTTTTTGCTTCATCAAAAGAACAAGATCCTTTAAAGATCAATGATGGGTCAGAAGAAAACCCTTAACCATTTTTTTCAGTATGACGAAAAATCCATCTGCACTAGTTGAGACAGACTCCATCAGAAAACTCCAGTTTCTCCATCCCAGTAAAACTCCAGTGATTAAAAAATATCACTATGGACTCTTTCCCTGATGCAAATTTGAACCTGACACTGTCACCCAGGTAGGTTGCACAGCTGAACTGGGTGGGTTTCTAGCTGGGAATAACTCAGCAGGAAAGCAGGGTGCTTTAGGTCTGCTACTGGTGGCTGCTTAGACTCACAGAATAACTGAGGTTGGTAAGGATCTCTGATGGTCATCTGCTCCAATCTCCAGCTCAAAGCAAGGCCAACTTCAAAGATGGGTATGGCAGGGAGCTTTATTTCTTTTTACTTAGTACAGAGCCTGTCCAGAACTAGTAACATACATTGTACTGGAAGCACCATCATTTTGCATTAGAGATGTAAACTGAGGGTCTTGATTTGCTGGTGTCATCGAAGAGCCAATGGCACTTTTTCTGATGCTATGCTTACTGTTCTCAAGGCCTTATCCTCAGAAGCCAGAACTAGAGTTGGGAAGGACCCCAATGGGCTACTCAGTCATTGTCACTGTCCCAAAGCAAGATCAACTAAGCATAAGTATATTCTTACTGATATCTGTCTATCCTATTCTAGAAATGTACAGTAATAAAGATTCCAAAAGCTCTAATCAAGTCCATTCAGATGCTTAATTATCACTAGCAATCTTTAGAAAGGCTTGCTTAACATCTTCCCTAGTTATACCTTGCTGAAATTTAAGCCCCTGACTTCTCATTCTATCTTCAGGGGACCTACAGAGCAGTTTATTACCATCTTTATGACAGCCAATTTCATACTGGATGACTGCTTTCAGATCTCTCCTCAGCCTTCTCAAGGTTAAATGACTTGAATTCTTTCAGTCTCCCTCACAGGTGATACTGTCTATAGCTCTGATCATTCTTCTTGTTCTCCTATGGATTCCTGTTGCTCCACATCTTTTCTGAAATGTAGTCCTGAAAATTGGGCAGAGCATTCAACTGAGCCCTTTTTGGAAGTGAAGCGAGTGGAGGCTGATTAAACCATTCTTGATCATTATGCAAACACCTACAAATTCCCAGGTCTTTTCCTGAAATTGATACCTAACTAGCTGCTCCCTACATTTAGGGAAATATGTTGCTTACATTTGGGTAGATAACTGGTTTTGCTTTTGAGTGAAGCTTTGCACTCATCCTCACCGAGTCGCTTCTTTTTATTCAGTTTATACTATTATTCCACTGTGTTAAAATCCTTTTGAATTATAAACTTATTGGCCATAAGGATTTAAAGCAAGATTTAAATTCTACAAACACAATATAAACAAGACTCAGAAGCTTCCCAGAAAACAAAGAGATGACTCATTATCAGAAAATATTTGTTTTGTTGTGCAATTATAAATGTCTGAACAATGAATGGCCCAAACTGGAGGGATAAGATGAATTAAAGTGGTGACTACCAACCTGATTACCAAGGAATGGACGGTGTTAAGGGATATGGAGAATGCCAGGAAAAGGTTAAGGTTTTAGGTCACGTATGAGAAGTGAAAGAACTAAAAAAAATTCAGCTCCAAAAGAAAAATCAAATGTATCACAAGCCATAGTATCAGAAGCAGCACAACACAGCCAGAGAATTTGACTAAAGCACAACATTTACAACACTTTTTTAACCTCATCTGTGACCCACAGAGGCCCCAAGGGAAGATGTTGACTTCTCCCAGCTCAAGTATTACAAAAGCTCATTATATTTAAAGGAAAACCTCCCTGAGAAGCCTATTTAATTTAACATCATAGTTCAAGTGAATGGACAGGAAGATAAACAGAAATGGGGATTGCTGGCAGGCGAGTAGGGTGGCCCAGCTTTCAAACTGCTGCAGAATTTATTCATTGTAAAGAAATGAAGTTCTTATAGGTGTTCTTCACATGCAGTTTGGAGTCAATCATCAATCTGAGCTGGCTTTGGGGCACAGCTTAGAGGTAAAAAGAGAAGGAAAAAAAATTTCTGGCAGAAGTCCTAAGGAGACTTGTCTTCTTCACCTAACCAGATACCAACAAGACATTTAGGATAAATCAGCAATGAACTAATTTATGGGCTCAGCTGGATGTGGACTAATGCATCAGTGCAAGGAGGCCAAGGTAATCCAGGGAGATATTTAATTTTGCCTCAGCCAATTCTGTACAGAAATGCAGTGTAACAGGCAGCAGCCACTTGTGGGGAGGATGGAGGTTGATTCTCAGGAGCCTGTAAGTATAGTTCTCTGCTTAACACACAAATTGGAAAATGGGATTGTAATCTGATGCATGACACTTTTGAATAATTAGAAGTGAGAAATTCAGTGTGCACAGCAGATGAATCTGCCAAAAGATGAAGGGGAAAAAAAAGGCAGAGAATTTCTACAGGCAATTTTTGATACCATGGAAAAATGGATCATGAAATGAACAACTACAGTAGAAATATAGTTAGCCAGAAAATAGTCTCCAAAATGCCATAAATGCATAAATGTCATGCCAAATAGTAGAGGGAAACAAGCTAAGGTTAGAGGTAGAAAGATGAGCAACTTTTTTTTTTAACTTGTGGACAATTAATAGTGAGAGTTTTTCTACCAATAATAACAGTATCTATGAAGAGCAGGGGAAAGGCTGGCAATGGATTAAATTATCAGTGTAGATAGCAAAAGCTGAGGAAGAAAGAATCTAAAAATTATCCAACTAATTAGCCTTGAATGGAGAAGGTGACATGGAAAAATGCACAAAAAATGTGTAAATGTTGGCTGGAAGTTGGACCTCCAGAATTCAAGGTTTGGACCTCCAAATTCAATTCAATTCAATTCAATTCAATTCAATTCAATTCAATTCAATTCAATTCACAAGCAGAGAGGATAACAAATTGCCTGGACTTACAGTGGATAATAAAGACACACTTGATAACATGAGAGGGTCTTAGAAAAATGGGTAGTAGAAGTGCACTTCAAAGATGTCTCAAGAGAACCAGCTGATTGTAGGCTGCTGTTTTCTGTAGAGATGAGCCGATCAGGCTGGGGAAGTTTCCCAGGAAAGCAAAGATAGGACATGATTGAAACTTATTTTAAATCCCAGAGACACCCTGCCTACTAAAACTATTGCAGAATGGCAGAAATAAGAACTGATTCCTTTCCACTCCCTGAATGTTTCTGACAACCTGCTAATACCAAAAGGAAGTATGCCAGCCAGAAGTGAGCCCATGAGCCAGGGAATATAGTAAATGCTGGCACAGAATGAGGCAACACAGGTGGGAAGGAGGAATGAAATCCCAAAACATTTCTGGGGCTTCTTCTGGTATGGCACTGCATACTTTAACATGGTACAGCAGAATATTTGAAGGGAATTTCTAGTTTGTCTTTCAACCAGATGACTGCTGTTGTCCAACTGAAGAATGACATAAGATCATAGGAAAATTCAGGTTGGATGGGACCTCAGGAGGTCTCTAGTCCAACCTCCTGCTCAAAGTAGGGTGAGCTATGAGGTCAAGACCAGGTTATTCAGGGATTTATTCAGTCTGGTCTTCTAATGGTGAAGCGAGAAGAGACATTTTAGGCCACTAAATGTGCCTATATCAGGAAGGCATAATACAACCTTCAACCCATTCTTTGGCCTCCTTTTCAAATCAGATTAAACAAGAAAATGAGACATCAGGTTCTGTGGACTCCCAAAAATGAAATGAGTTTACTTTTAAGGGCTTTTTGTTAATCATTACCAAGAACAAACCATGTCCTGGATGCTCTAGCAGATTCGTTCTCTTAATCTACTCTCAGTTTTCAAAAACTGAGAGGTTTTTTTTTGCCCCTCACATTTAAAATGTCTTGCTCACATAAAATCTGAGACCAGTGTTTGAACTATGATTATTATCAAGTTGGACCAACATTCAAGATCAGAGTCTCACCGTTCCACAGTGATATGTGGACATTAAAAGATTTAAGTCCTGAGCAGATATGNTGATTCCTTTCCACTCCCTGAATGTTTCTGACAACCTGCTAATACCAAAAGGAAGTATGCCAGCCAGAAGTGAGCCCATGAGCCAGGGAATATAGTAAATGCTGGCACAGAATGAGGCAACACAGGTGGGAAGGAGGAATGAAATCCCAAAACATTTCTGGGGCTTCTTCTGGTATGGCACTGCATACTTTAACATGGTACAGCAGAATATTTGAAGGGAATTTCTAGTTTGTCTTTCAACCAGATGACTGCTGTTGTCCAACTGAAGAATGACATAAGATCATAGGAAAATTCAGGTTGGATGGGACCTCAGGAGGTCTCTAGTCCAACCTCCTGCTCAAAGTAGGGTGAGCTATGAGGTCAAGACCAGGTTATTCAGGGATTTATTCAGTCTGGTCTTCTAATGGTGAAGCGAGAAGAGACATTTTAGGCCACTAAATGTGCCTATATCAGGAAGGCATAATACAACCTTCAACCCATTCTTTGGCCTCCTTTTCAAATCAGATTAAACAAGAAAATGAGACATCAGGTTCTGTGGACTCCCAAAAATGAAATGAGTTTACTTTTAAGGGCTTTTTGTTAATCATTACCAAGAACAAACCATGTCCTGGATGCTCTAGCAGATTCGTTCTCTTAATCTACTCTCAGTTTTCAAAAACTGAGAGGTTTTTTTTTGCCCCTCACATTTAAAATGTCTTGCTCACATAAAATCTGAGACCAGTGTTTGAACTATGGTTATTATCAAGTTGGACCAACATTCAAGATCAGAGTCTCACCGTTCCACAGTGATATGTGGACATTAAAAGATTTAAGTCCTGAGCAGATATGTATTGGTCATGCCATGCCCATGCAAATGCCAGCAAATAGCTGTGCTGTTCCATTTCTCACAGACACTGAGTTAAAGTGTTTTCAAATAGCGTTCCTTCCCCACTACTCCACATGACAAACAAAAAGAGATCTAAGCAAAAATTCAGGCCACCAAAGACACAACTGAAATGAAACCCAAAGACATAAATCAGTTCAAAAGGGATTACTACTGTGTTCAGGGAATCAATTAATGAAATTTCTGTCCACAAAAGATAACTGAAGCTAAGCGGAGCCAGCTATTCCCCTCTCCCCATCTATTCTGTGGTCTCCCACACTCAGTACTTTTGATCAGTACTTTTGTAGAGTTCTGCACTTCAAACAGAAGGTTTGTTTCTTGCTCTCCCAATACCTCTTCATAGGTTGTGAGAAAAAGGGAAGCAGTTTAGAGATCAAATCGAGAGTTTTAAAGATTGAAAATGGCTCTTACGATTGCTCCTGCTCCAGCCTACCCATGTTTTAGTCCCTTTCACACAGAACAAAAATAACCTGAAAAGTTGGTCATTTATTATAAGAAGGGTCTTGAGTTCTCTGGTGTGAAATTATTGTGCCACCCAAAAGGAATTTCTGGCAGTCATCAAATACAGAATATTTTCACCTGTATTTATTTGGGAGGAAATCTGTGGTCAGGACTGGCCTTGCTTCCCTATAATGGCTCTTTAGATTCAGGCATGCTGCAGGGTAGCTTGCCTAGAGTTTGGAAAAACTGCACTGCCCTGATTTTATAGTTACACATAGATCAGCATACAAGTGTGGTAAAATTGATGCCTTGTCCAGAGGACCTTGTCGGGAAATGAATTGCAAACACTACCCTATCTCAGGCAGCTTGTTCAAGGAAATGACTGCCATGCTAGAGCTATATACTTCTGCAATTCCACAATTTGAAGAATAGAACTGTTTCCAAAACTTATATAGACATACAGGATGGAAAGCAGTGGGAATGGATTGCAAAGTAAAAGAAATTGTCCCAAAGACTCAGTGCTCTTCTCAATATCTGGGATCTTACGAGTTAGAAACTGAGGAACTTTGAAGCCAAAGCACTTCAGTGTGGTCTGAGAAATCTAATAATCCACAAAATCTACACCTTAACACAGTAGCACAGGGCAGATAGTGAAGACTAGATACCCACCTGGCTATCCAAGGAGAACAGAACCAAAAGATTGGAGAACACATCCCAGTACTTGTAATTCATAGTACAGCAGATGCTGGTTGCATGTACCTCAAAGAGCTCTGGTCTCCACCTAGTTATGCCATAAATCTATACATGTTAATTCACTCACAGGCTGCAATTATAAAAAAATACAGGCTGGGGGATGAGGGGATTGAGAGCAGATCTGCGGAGAAGGACTTGGGGGTACTGGTGGAAGAAAAACTGGACATGAGCCAACAGTGTGCGCTTGCAGCCCAGAAGGCCAACCGTATCCTGGGCTGCATCAAAAGAAGCGTGGCCAGCAGGTCGAGGGAGGTGATTCTGCCCCTCTACTCGGCTCTGGTGAGACCCCACCTGGAGTACTGCATCCAGCTCTGGAGCCCTCAGCACAGGAAGGACATGGAGCTGTTGGAGCAGGTCCAGAAGAGGGCCACAAAAATGATCCGAGGGCTGGAGCACCTCTCCTACGAGGTAAGGCTGAGAGAGTTGGGGTTGTTCAGCCTGGAGAAGAGAAGGCTGTGGGGAGACCTTATTGTGGCCTTTCAGTACTTAAAGGGGGCCTATAGGAAAGATGGGGACAGTCTTTTTAGCAAGGCCTATTGTGACAGGACAAGGGGTAATGGTTTTAAACTAAAGGAGGGTAGATTTAGGCTAGATATAAGGAAGAAATTTTTTACAATGAGGGTGGTGAAGCACTGGAACAGGTTGCCAAGAGAGGTAGTGGAGGCCCCATCCCTGGAAACATTCCAAGGTCAGGTTGGACGTGGCTCTGAGCAACCTGATCTAGTTGATGATGTCCCTGCTCACTGCAGGGGGGTTGGACTAGATGACCTCTAAAGGTCCCTCCCAACCCAAAGCATTCTATGATTGTATGATTCAATTAGAAGAAAACACAGTTTCTTTACTTGAGAATCTGGAGCACTGGAAAGATAAAGTTCATGGTATGCATCCTGCAAGCTGTGGAGAAGCAAACTGCACCGAGTCTTGAGATCTTGGTCATCAACAATCCTCCAAAAGTATGCCAGTTTGCCTGTTGCCCTCACACCAGTGTATGCAGAATGAGCCCTCAGACACGTGATAAAGCGGTACCCTTATTGCTTGGTTCTCTTCCTTTTGTTAGCTTACTCTTTGGAAATTTAAAACCAGGAAGAAAAGTTGTAAAAGCAGAAGGGGCAAACCTGGTGCCCAGAGGAGCTCACAGTCCCTTTCTGGGACACAAGGCAAACAAAATATTAACTTTGCCTACTCTATGACTACCTATACAAAGTGCATGTGTCTGGGGAACTGTGACTGACAGTCTTTTGTGAAGGGCTGTGTTTGAAAATTTGTTCTGTATGGTGACCTCTGCCTTTCTGTAGCTTCGTATTTGAACAGATGTCAATTCACAGGACAAGATCAAGGTTCTTTATGTTCTTCAGTGTGTATTTGGTTTTTGTTAGGCTGAAGGGTATGCCTAGTATTGTTCAGGACTTGAAAAAATACACTACCTATCTAGTTTAAAAGTATGCATCCTAAGAAACATACACAAGATAGAAATCAGCTGGGAAATGTACAAAAAATGTTGACTTCTTTCATACAGTAGCA
Source organism: Balaeniceps rex (assembly GCA_013401315.1). NCBI lineage: Eukaryota > Metazoa > Chordata > Aves > Pelecaniformes > Balaenicipitidae > Balaeniceps > Balaeniceps rex. Next base: position 53,450 of record VYZW01062866.1, read on the forward strand.
AGGTTAGAAATGCAGCCTTAGAGAAGCAAGGCTTAATTAGTACAGGCCTCCTGAAAACAGTAGGTCTTCAAGAGGAGTGAAACAGATGAGAGAGTAGAACATTTTACACTTATTCAATGCCACTGCAAACACAGAAAGCTTGAAAATGGCAAAAAGCAGAAGAAAATTTCTGCAACCTCTTCTCTGTTGGAAAGGTGGAAACAGACCCTCTGCTTGCATGACCCAGTGCAGCGTCACAGCCATGCAGGCTGGACTCTCCCCCAGCTGAGGAGCTGACCCCCAGTTAATATGTAGAAGGTTCCAATTTTGCTTACAGGACCACTGTTAATTTTATAACTATAATAATCAATTTTTAGAAATGACTGACTCACTTCAGCTGACATGTTATGTATGATTAATATGCAACATAATAAAGCCATGTTTAATAGTTTAATGCCTTTAAGCGTAATGCAAAATTGTTTAATGGTACAAATTAAAACTGCTGCAAAATCTCTGTAACTGTACATTTTTAAAATTTAAATTATATTACTTTGATCATTTGAGGTCTAATGCTGAAAGATACTTGAACACCTCTTGAAAGTTTTGTGCTTGTCTTCAACTTCTAAATAATTAGTAGACTTTGAGGACAGTTTCATATTCCACAGGCACGGAGGCAGACTTTGGCAACCAGTAATGTTATGAAACAAACTCATTTAAAGAATAAACTCTACAGAAAACCAAAATATGAATAACAAATCCAAACATTAAAGCAGAAGCCTGAATCCTAAAAAGTATAAGGCTGAATCCTAGAATTTATCTAAACAATATTTAGCATTATATCAATAGTAAGAATAGTAGATTAGGCAAAACTACTTCCTCTAAAGTATGCTAAGGCTACTGATTGAGTTTGAAATTAATTGAATTGACAACAATCTGGTTATTTTTAATGCATTTAGGCATCCAGGTTTGTTTACCTGTTTTGCTCCAAAATTCTAAATATAAATCAAGGTGGAGACTCTTCATTTCCAAAGAACTCTTTTTCTAAGTCTGTGGAACATGACATTTAATATGTGATGCAAACCAAGCAGCTACCTTCTACTCACAAATTATAAAATAAGCTGAACACGAGAGTTAAGCACTTCTGATACAGTTCAAATAGTGCCTTTCTAATGCCAGATTAGACGTATTTTACACAAGCACTGCACAAAATATTTAACATTAAAGTCTAAACATCCGTCTAACTCAAATATATTCAACATGTTCCCAAAGGGTTAATATTGTCTTGCTTCATTTCTTACATGTAGTAATTTAGCTCTGAACAAAACCAGCTCCCTGCTGGTTACCTTGGCTAAAGGAAACACAATGAACTGGTAAAAACCAGTTTTATCTCACTGCTGTTGCCTAGGGCTACAGACAAAATGAAGTAAAAAAATTCACATGCAGAGTATTAGGTGCTTATGAAAGATCCAGCAGCGCTGTTGCCTAGTGATTCGGTGAGGAATCAGCATAGGCCAATGAGGTGTACGGGTACTGAATAACATCCCCGATGACTGCTTTACATCTCCTGCAATTCTGTCATACACCCCCATGATTTCCCAGTGGTAAGAATCACTTTCAAGGGAACCTGTCAGAAAAAAAAAAAAAAGAAAATTTAAACAAACACATCACATAGCAAGATTCCTATTTTTGCTTTTCCCTTTGGATGTTGATACTGCTCTAGATTACATGCCTATCCAATATGAAATGTTCTTCGTATCTATTCATACTTAATTATCACTACAATTTTGATTAAAATACCTTAACAATTAAGACTAACATTCAGTTTTGAAATTGCAAATACATGTTACTGAATTGCAAGGAATATGCTAAAACAAAATTCATCTTATTACGCTTTCCAAAAGAGCTACAAAATCAGAGTGTTTATAATCAGCAACTTTGTCAGTAATGCATAAAGATACTAGGTTTTTTATACCATCCACTTTTTCAGTTCTGGGGTATTTTTGTTGTTGCTTTGTTTTGCAGTTACTGGTGCTGTTACACAGTAGATTTTCTAACATGAAAGCTGCCTCATTAGCAAGGACTATATTTTGGAAAAGAAGCTACTTCAAAGATAAAGCATCCTTTTCCTCAAAGAAGAAAAAGAAATCTCTCCCCATTAAGACTATACGTATGCTCTACTTTAGAGACAGTTTTCCTCCATATTAAAAAATAATTTCCATATTAACAGAGCACATAATACATATTTAGTTGAAGCAAGTGTGTTGAAGAAGAGCAGGAGCATTTCACAAAAATCTTTTCATCTTCAACATCTCCAATCCTAAAATACATATTCTTACTGTATAGAAGGGTAAACAACATGAACAAAAATACAGATCTTTTTCTAAGAGATCACTTTCAATTTCTTCTCTGAGATCAAGCTGTTGGTCACTTTATGTTTTCTATCTGGCCTCTGCCATCGATCCATTTGTGATGCTTCAGAGGAAGATGAAGTATCACCATGATGCAAGTAGTCTAATGTGCAGTAGGATTAAAAGTGTGTCATGACTGCTACAGTGTGTCATGACTGCTCAGGAAAAGGAGACCAAAACAAGGGTAATAACACATGTATCTCCAAATACTTGTACTGCCTATTAAAAAATCCTAATCTTTCAAAATCCCAGACAACTACCTATTGTCCAAGAATGTGTTTCTTTTCGCCTATTAAAATGCAGTTGTTGTTTAACAGAGAATTGCTATTCTCATAGGAACGACATACTGAATCCATTTGCTAATGCATCAAGATGAATTTGTCAGTGTGTGATAGTAGACACCTTAGACAGAGGTGAAAGAAACTGTGTTCTAAGACAGTATGTCCCATTTTGTCCATAGGACATTAAAACCTTCTGCCAGTTAGTGGTTAGTCTGAAATACATAACACTAAAATGAGATTCTGCCCATGTAACTATGAACACTATCATTAACCACGTAAACATTTGTCTTTCTTAGAAACCTATTAAATTGTTCGTATTTTATTTCACGGCAATGACTTCCTCAGGCAAAGTATGAACGATGTTGTCTCTGACAAAGTCGCCAAAAAGAGTCTCCTAAAACTATCAAGGGAGGACTATAGTGTTGCTATTCACTTTATATACTGTCAATAATACCATATTTGATTATTTTAATGAACCTTACAGCAGCATGAGTGCCAGGTGTCTAACACTGTCATTACAAATACTTAGATGTAGTATTCCTTGAAAAACAGTCTTGCTACTTTTTTCAAGGAATTTGTAACAGAAGAAGCTAAGCAAGCACAGGTTCACAATGTAAGCAACCTATAGAAATGCAGTTTATAAAGCTTGGGAGTGTCAGTGCAAGAAATGTGTAATTCCAGTATGGTCAAAAGGTCTCACCTGACCAAATCTGGTCAACTGGAGTGCAACAAGGGTTAAGTGAACAGTGAGGCGGGGTTCCAGCGTGGGGAGGAGAAAGAGTAATTTAGATCTCAGATACCCCTCATTCTCTCTCCTCAGCCTTTGTGGGAAAGATGGGCTCCATAAGGACCCAGAAATATATAACCGCAAGGCCTCCAGAGAAAGCCTCACAAAGTGGCTGAGATGCTGAAATAGATATAGAAGATCTGGAAGCTAGAACTGATCTAGTAGTTTTCTTTTTCAACAGTTTCCATTGGTGCAAGTCTGTATGTTGTAACCATTTCTGAAATAAACAGAATAAACTTTTTTCTGTCCCCGAATCTTATTCAGTAATACTGCTGAATGAGTGATCTGGCAACACCAAGTATTCCATTTCTCAGGAAACTGGAAACTGGAAACCCTTGGACTGTTGCTCACTTAATCAGTTCAGGGATTCCCAGGAACTATCATCCCTTTATTAAGCAACAAAAGGTGAGCAGTAGGCTAGGGTGAAGGCTACCAGTCTTGTAGAGAGAAAAATATAATTATTTTATAAAATAATTACAATTAGGTCCAGTACATAGATAGATACAATAGCTGTGTAGCTATCTACTCAGTTTTTACAGATGTTGTTCTGGTAGATGATGTCCTATACTTTAAACAATGACCAACAATTTTGTCTGCTTTACATGTTAGGCATCCACACGAAACTGTTAAAAAGACCAATTTTCTAACTGAAAATTATGAAGAAAGATCTTTTGCAATAATTTTTCAGCAGTAACGAATGCCTGGCACTTTTAGAAAGCCTATTAAAGGCACATATTTCTCACTCTACCACACCCAACAGAAATTTCATGGCAATGAACTAAATAGATTTTAAAATTACCATACTGCATTGCTAAGACAAAGTGTCGTGGTTTAGCCCCAGTCGGCAAGTAAGCACCACGCAGCCGCTCGAAAACCCACGGGTTGAGATAAGAACAGTTTAATAATTGAAATAATAATAATAATAGTAATAATAATAATAATGATGATAATANCAGAGCATGGGAAGCTGAAAAAGAAAGTCCTTGACTAGCCTAAGCACTACTTAGCAACAACTAAAACATCAGTGTGTTATCAACACTATTCTCATACTAAGTCCAAAACACAGCACTATGCCAGCTACTAGGAAGAAAAGTAACTCTAACCCAGCTGAAACCAGGACACAAAGGGTAGATGACAGTCACACTTTCCAAAATGGAGGTTGAGTTTCTTTCAGTTATTTTCCTTTAGAATTTTTATAGTAATTTAAAAAAGCAATTACCTCTAAATATGAAAATGAAACTATTGAAGTGAAAGGCAAAATAGTTGTCTCTAGATTCTTAATGTGATGATGATAACGTACAAAGCTAAGTATGCCTGAGAGGGTAATGGAAATTCAGAATTGTCCCTACCTTTAGTGGCACTTCCAAGGCTGTGGTTTGCTGCAGGGACTCCATTGTTCTTTTCACCAGTGCTATAAGGTAAATTTGAAAACCTACAGCTTTATTTTCCATGTTAGAATTGTTACAGAGAAAAAAAAAAATCACATGCTTTATATTGTTATACAATACCTGCATTTCTACATTAAAAAAAAAAAATTAACCATTTACAATTTTTTCAGATTGTTTTTAAAGTTAAATTTTAACTCTCGTGGAGGGTTCAATTCCTTATTTTAAACAGATTTTGAGGGTGAAATTTGGAGAATTATTTAACTTATATATCCCATAAATACAGAAGTAAAGCACTAATATATTTTATATAGAGGTACAGCATGTCTGAGTGCTGTATTTCTCAGCTTTCAAGTTCAGTACTCTTAACTGTATGTTTGGTGACATTTTCTATATTTTAATTTTCTTGTGCAGCCATAAAACTCAGTCTAAAAAAAAAGCTAGGGAAAAAAATACTAGAAGTCTGAACTGTCTAAAATATCTTATTCTTCCAAGTAAAAAAATCAGGGCCAAATTTAAAAAAAAAATCCTCCTTGTGGGATAGCGGAGCTATCAAGAATCTAAACAATTAAACTTCAGTATGATTTATGTAACTTAACAACTCAGCATGTCTAACACTATGCTCACTATTACTGTGAAAATGCATCTATAATTATTCCAAATCAATCATTTGGGACCAGATTTGTCATCCTTGGTCATGCCAATTAGTGTTTTGCTTGACAAAGATTGCTGCTGCAACACAATATGGTTCTAATAAAAATCAAAGAGAGATTCAATGGATAAATGAATTTTTTAAAAGAAGTAACTTTTGGCTAGTGAAAGTGAAATAGGAATATCAGGCAGCCCCAGAACAAAAGTTATTGAGCAACCTCCATTGCTCTGACAGGATGGCTGACTAAATAATGTATGTCATCATGTGCCTTACAGAATTGAGAAATATCAGGGTACGCAATACGTGGTGATAACTGCTAGACCGAAACCCACATGATTACTTAGAAGCTTTCTCTGAAGTTATCCCTTGATCCACATCACAGTTCTTTTGCAGCTGACGTTAGATGCAAAGGAGCGACAAGAACTCTAAGAAGCTGCGTATGGTTGTTGCTCTGGCTGCTACTGAAACCTTTTCTAATGATGCCAGCAATGAAGAGTAGTAGTATGTAATGTTTTGTGTCACATCTGTGACACTGAGGCTGGCTTGATAATAATGATGAGGGTAACTAGCTTCTGCCTGAACAGAAGTGGAGTGCTCAGACCATGCTGGCTCGCTCAGACTTGCGTGCTAATGAGCTGTCATAGGATTTTCCATGAAGTCCAAATTATGTGGTAACTCAAAAGATCAGTGGCTGAAGTGCCAAGGCTGAGGAAATGGAGACATTTGTTGACACATCTATGTACAGCCACACCTATACATTTGCTTCATGTTAGATTTGAGGTAGTTTATGGTCCAGTGTAGGACGTAGAATCGTTTTTGGAGAGCAGAAACAAACATGACAACCACAGATTGTGAAAGGGGAAGTGCTGGCTTAAATAATTATCCATTTAAAATCTACTCCAAGTCAACATGACTATTAATAGAGAAGCGTTGGACTGCCTCTGTCTTGAGAAGCCCACTCTGAATTTGAACAAGCTGCCAGCTCAGGGAGGTCAGCAATGCAGCAGACGTCGGGGCACTCCGACCAGGTGGCATGCCTTCAGAAGGCTAAGTGGATTGCCAGCCAGTCCCTGGGTAAACATTTTTTCCATCTGTAAGCTCCCTACCAGGCCATGACTGCACACAGCTTTCATGAGAGCATAGCATCTGGATTCTGCACTTCTCATGCAGAATCACTCAGCTCTGCACGTTCCACCAAAGCACTTATGAACAATCTAAGGGCACACTCAGCTCTGTGCAACCTAATATTTTTTGAGCTGTTAGACAAATAACCAGCAATAGAGCATCAGGGCAATGGGATGAATAGGTCTTTTCAACAAAAAGAGCTCCAAGGGACAACAAAAGAGTGAGCATGAGTCAGGGGCATTGATTCATGGGTTGAAAGATGTGAGTGGTAAGATAAAGGGTGCTGTCTGCATATGCACTGAGTTAGGCCAGTTTTCCCCTGGTTCTCCAGGCCTCTGAATTTGACTAGTTCTCTCCCATGTAACTGTTATCCCCAAAAGGGGATTCATGATGGCAGCAATGATTGCAACACCTTTCTCTGTTGGTTCACACAGTTTTCGCTTTAAGGCATCTGGCACAATCAGAATTCTGCTGTATCTTTAACTGCTCTTAATTTTAGAAAGCACAGATTCAAGTGGCCACATCAGTGAACAAACCTAATGGTTCATCATTCACTTTGACAACCCATTAAAAACCTCTCCATGGGCTTGCTCCATTTTCTTCATTGTTTTTGTCTGTGTCAGTTCAGCTCCCTGTTCTCTTTCTCATGTCACACTGACTTCTCCATCTCTTCCCAGAGTTTAGTGGGTGGCAGAGTAAAACCATTCACTTCAAGCAACCTGAAGTTGTTTTGCCTACATTTCATAGAATAGAATCATAGAATGGTTTGGGTTGGAAGGGACCTTAAAGATCATCTTTAAGTTCCCTTAAACTTTAAAGTTCCAACCCCCGTGCCATGATCAGGGACACCTTCCACTAGACCAGGTTGCTCAAAGCCCCATCCAACCTGGTCTTGAACACTTCCAGGACAGGGCATCCACAATTTCTCTGAGCAACCTGTTCCAGTGCCTCACCATCCTCATAGTTTCAGCCTTTTGAAATGATACCTTTGAAAGTACCCAAAAGATTTGCCTACATCTACTTTACAACAAATTTTGAATAAAATAATAAATATATAATGGTAACAGAAATATAAAGAAAAAGCAGCTGGATTACCATTCCTGTTCAGTAGTCTGCTAAGACAGTAAACAGTGACAAAGGAAGCATTTAAACTAAATGACAATCTTTGCACAAAAATAAATAGGTAAACTGGCTGAATACATTTAGGCTGGAAATTTAAAGTTCTAGATTTTGGAGAGATGAAATTCTGGAACAGTCTCCCAGTGGGAGTAATTTTTCATATGGAGATGATAAAAGAGACCATATGGCACGGTGGTATGTAATTGCAGGAGAGGTCCCCTTTAGTCCTATGTATAGAATATCTGATTCTCCCGCTACTCTCTCAAATTTCCTCAAAAACTCTCTTCTTTCTCAAGGCTCAAAATAAACAAGCCAGGCATATAAAACTGTATTTTTATCTCATATAGAGTGTTGTCACTAACAAAAGTGACCACAATGTTTAAATAGATCTGTCTCTACAACCCTTAATTTTTCGTTTCTTTTCTAAGATTTAGATTGGAGCCTTTTGGGGTAATGATTATTTCTGTTCAGTCGAGAATCTAGTATATCTAGGGCACATAAATTATTAATTTTAAAATGTTCCTTTGCAGCCAGCCATATACTGCAATGGCATCTGCAAAATGCTGTTCTCCCAACCTTTGCAACTTATCTCTCAAAACCCACAGTCAGCAGTTATGGGATTTGTTGATTATGCTCATCCTGGAATGTTTTGTGAGTGCTAAGTATGTCATGTTAAAATATTATGTATAAAAAAATTGTGACAACAAAGTGAAGAGATCATAGAGGAACTGAAATTTTAACATATATTCTAACATATATTAGATTTTCTTGATCCTGGCCAGAATAAATATACTTATTGAAAGTATGAATAGGAGCAAAGAAAAGACACGCATGCCTGCTGTGGAACAAAAGCTTATTTGTCCCTATCAAACTGAAGACATTTTTCAAGCTCATTCACCTATGAAATTATGACTCCAGAAACATGTCAAAGCTGGCCAGACATATGATCTATGGAATAGGGATTTTTGCAAATTGAAAGCTATCTGGAGGCATCTTTAGTTTATGCACCAGTGTTTATCAAGTTAGAAAAAGGCAGCTCAGAGAACAGAAAATGTCACTACTGTGATGACCAGTTCATTCTTTTCTTCTTGTGTTACTTGAGTCCCCTTTTGAACATGTGCACTTTTTTATGCAGCTGCCTCAGTACCCACTAAGTGGGAAATTGTAGCAGAATAAGAAGAAATTTCATGGAATTTGTACATGAGCCAAAAATTTGTATTGACAGATTTTAAAAAAATCTAAGATATTATTCTTTAGGTAGTAATAATCTTAATTGATCCTAATATCAAAATAAATAGGCTTAGTTCATTCTGATTTTTTTTTCTTAGACTGGTCCTTTTGCTGTTCTTACATATAAAGTAATTCAGCTGAAATATTTTATACCTGGTAAAATATCAGAAAAATTGTTTAAAACTGTATGGTTCACATGTACCAAATATAAGAACGGATGCAGAAATTAACTTCTTTAATTCTATCAATAATGTATGATTATAAATGAGTTATAAAAAAGCCCACCTTTTAAAAATTGCCCTAATGCACTGTGAAATTGAACGGTCCAACACAAAAGTACTGGAATATACATATTTCTACAAAAATATGGTATTTCAAGTAGCAAGTGTCTTTCATTTAATTATGCTTCTCACTAATGGATGCAATTAAGCAAGCATAGTGACAAGGAACAATCCACAGTAACCACCAGTGGCAAAGTTCACCTTTCAACTCCACCAGGTATATATGGAATACACATCAGAAGCCAGATCTTACAGTTGTAACTACAGGTATCTCTGTACTGTAAAAAATTTTTTTTCTGCATTTCTTCACCCCAAAATGTATTCCCCCTTTTAGCAGTAATGTATTCAGAATAATCCAAGGGCAAAGAGGCATTTCAAACAGAGCATGGAGAGGTAGTCTCAGAAATAGTCTCCACAAAATTAAAAATTGAGTTCTGCAATTCCTGAATACTCTTCCACAGTCCCTAGACAGACTCACAGTTTGATTTGGGGACAGTCTGTCTACCTGATTACACAGACTTCAGAACTCAGAGATGTTGAGCCCTCTCAGATCCAAGAGCCCAGCTTTTGGCATTCCCAAAATGTCATCTGCCTTTCTGCTTCCTGGGCTGCTGGAGAGCTCAGGATGTGAGGAAGCCAGACAGGCAAGCTGGCTAAAAACCAGGCAGATTATTGACAGTAAAGCTGACAGTCTCATGCCAGAACCAAACCAATTTCTGCCAAATGTTTTGATTTAATCATTCCAGGCACCCTCCAATAGAACATGAGGATTTTTTAAAAGCTCTTTTGCTGTCTTTTTTTTGCCCTAAACAGAGAATTGAGGCAAATAATATGCCATATCTTCGTTGAAAATTACACAATTCAGAGTAATACGTGCTTTATTGTATTTCAAAGTATGCCAAAGCTTGGACACTCAAAGCTTTGTTATAAATAAATGATGTTTTGCCTTGTCCATTCAGAGTGAACCATATGCATACTATAAAACTGGGGGTGATGGATTCTGTTTGAAGAAGGTGTTCTTCCAAAATACAGATAACGCCTAACTTGAGTTACATGCAGTATTTTGTGCAAAAGTAGATATTAGAAAAAAAAGAACACCCTATTGCTTGCCCCTTGTTTATCAAATTCAAAAGATTCAAAACCATCTGTTGGGCATAAATTATTAGGTGCACTATAAATTGGATTTCTGTATACTGAAAAGTACTGAAAATTCTTATTGTGGCCTATGAAGTCCTAAGCAGGAATAGAGAAAGCATCAGCATTATGATTGCCATGTAACAATTCTCAGCCTCCACTCAGGAGCGTCTTAGAAGCCAATAGACATTTTAATGTTGTAAAACAATACAAAAGAGACACTTCCATAAAGGAAATGCTGCTGAGAAGGCTTATGTTCTGCACTATGATCTAATTGAAATAATACTCTTTACCTTTATGTTCTTCATTTATAAATCTTAAAAGTATTTTAAGATTTCATATCCATTCTGCAAATAAGAAAACAGAGACACATATATTTGCTGTTGCTTTCCTGAAAAAAGTAGATCAGAAGCATGACTGGAATCAGAATGCAAACATGCTGAATAGTAGGCCAGTGCTTCTTGGATCACACTAAATGCAGGCGACTAACACAGCAC
>VYZW01062868.1:12785-41285 GCA_013401315.1 Balaeniceps rex
TTTTTTTTTTTTAAAAAAAGGCAAGCTAACTTCAGTAAGTAGCTGTAAGGCCAGGATCATTGAAGTAATTTTTATGTTTTTGTTTTGTATTTTTATGCCTCACACACACAGTGTCTCTTCCAAATTCAATTATTTGTTTTGAAAGACACCAGAAATCAAAACAGCTGGTGATGAACTTTCCCCGCAGTGGTCTGCAGATGTGGCAGAGAGAGAGTTTGTGAAAGGAGCTATACTGATTTGATTTTTTGTTGCCATAGGCATCCCAGTTGTGTTGAGACCCAGCTTGTGGAAGATGAGATACTTACCTATAAACAGCACTAGCAGGTACATTTTCAGAACATAGGGGAAGTAGATTGAGAAGGCGAATGGAAATGGTAGCTTGATGGAGTATGTGCCAAAGGATTCAAAATACGGCAGTGATACACAAATTGCAAATGCTGTAAAATAACATGGTAAATCTTTAGTCAAAAGGAGGTGGAAGATCATCAAAAAGTTTATGTAAAAGTCAGTTACCTTTAAGGCACAGCTAGCTATATTATATGCTGAATTTACCACGTCATTCATATGCATATGCACCTGTTGTTTTCTCCCTGAGTTCAGTTTCGTAGGTCTGAGGTGCTAATTGCTCTTAATACTAGAATTAGCAAGTCTTTCCTATTCAGTAACAAGTTCTGTGACTCCTGTAGTTGCACTGCTTTCAACATTCTCTCTGTAAGTATGATAAGCTGCTAAGCATGGCCTGAGCCAGTAAGGTCTCAGTGGGGGAGAAGGCAGCTTTGGGACTTGCTGTCTAATGTGGTCAGTCTGGAATGGGGGAATCTGTGTCTTTCGTGGCAGTATTTTCCTGCTTTACCCAGAAAAAATGAACGTTTTCCCATACTGTTAAAAAACAAAACAAAACCAAAAACAGACACACAAACCCCAGAGAAGCCCTATTAAGGAAGAAGGTACAGAAAAGAGAAAGATAGGTGACATACAGGTTAATATGAGAGTACATAAACATTTATGACTACTTTGGCGACACAAAAAGAAAATCTTAAAAACAAATTATAATTGAACTGATGAAATTTTATTGAAGAAGATTAAGGCAGCAAGTCCTTTTTATCTTTCCCATCTCCTTACCTTTAGCCAGAACTGAAAGGGGATAGAGTGGGATGCACAGTGAGAAGTTGAGCCATGTCAGTGGTAGGTAGTATATTCCTGTCCTTGCTAACATGTTGTAAGTGTACCTGCAGCAAGAAGAACAGCAGGTGAGCTGAGAGGGAATGATCGTGTCTTTAAAATAAAGATACATTATTGAAAAATCCAAGGGAATTGCAGAAGAGCTTGGAGCTGCCTATCTGAGAAAATTTCAGAGCGATACTGCAACAGTTTTGTTCAGGCTGTAATTGATGCCTGAAAGTAGATGGTTCATTGTTTCAAAAGGGTTGTCTGCGGTGCTACCCTAGAGCAGGCAGACAGCAATACAGCCCTCCAGCCCGAAGGCTTTATCAGAAACCAGTATGATTTCATATGGGTCCATCAGAAAATGGATTTCAGATAGGAATGTTACAACTGAGAGGGGCAGGCAGAATATGACTCTTGCCTGGGACTGAGAAAATGCTGATTTATGACTGCTGAACTAGCTAAACCACTGCTGGAGGAGGCTAAACAGCAAGGTAATTGCAGGTACTTAATCTTCTGTAGTACGGCTGCCCCTCCCCTGGACCTCAGAAGGGGTTGTAGGCGCAAAAAAAAGCAGTTGCGCTCCAACGTATTGCAGCATTTTATTCTTACTGTGGCTGTTATTGTTGCTCACTGGGAGACCAGAATGCCTAGGACTTCAGTCTCCAAAGGTGAGCTCATTTGATCTGAAAGTGGTACAGCAGCTTTCCAAACACCAGAGAAACAGGTCTGATCACATTTTTGGTCAGCTTGAAAGGCTTTTTGCCCTGTGGTCTTGCTAGAGATAGAAAATAAGGATTTTTAAGCCACTGTTAGCCAGGACTGTTTCTGACAGATGGAACCAGCATTAAACAAACTTTCTGTATTCCCTTCTCATTAATTCATTTGACTAATTTTGCATCATTCCTAATTTTGCATCATTTGCATCAATCCTGACTGTAGAAGAGTTTGATAGGCTATAAATATACCACCTTCTCTCAAGCTTGCCCTTTGGAACCTCAGGATTGTCTCCATTTTTTATTATTATTGCTTTTAAGGCATAATCTCAACCCAATACAAAAAGGAAACATCTACTCCCTCTCTATACACCTTGTTGGACTGTTTATGGTATAAGCAGGAAAGAGCAGATATAGAAAACCTTGCAGAATTTGTTCTCAGTATATCATTAGCCATAATGCACAGGATATTTATGTCCTTGAAGAAGTATGTGGAAGAACTTGTAATACTTCAAGGCTAGCGGGCTAACGGATGGGGTAGATTCCTGTGCACTTCTAGACATGACCATTTCTTTGAGATGCTAGGACATGGCACAGATGCTGTAAAAAAAATCAGGTAAGAATTCTAAATCTGTATGAGTTGTACTATATGGTATTATTTGAATTGGTCATTTGGTGCTATAGACCACAGTATCTTGCCTATTAAACGGCCACTGTTATTGCTGTGATGCTGGACTGTGGTTTTTTAGCAATGATAGAAAATAATGGTGCATTGGTAGGACTATTATGCACAGCCAGGACTTTACAGCCAATACTGTTTACACTTTTGACTTCTCTCCAGCTGCACAGAATCCTTTCATTTGAGATTAGGTTCTACTGTTTTAACTTTACAAGCTTCAAAAAGAAATGGGATGGAGTAATGGAATAATTAATACAAGTAGTAGTTTATTAACACATGTAGTACAAATACTCTGAAGCTGACTTAAAATCTTTCTTAGTGATCTGTTGTGGTTTAACCCGGCAGGCAGCTAAACACCACACAGCCGTTCACTTGCTCCCCCGCTCCCCAGTGGGATGGGGGAGCAAATTGGGAAAAAAAAAAAGTAAAATTCATGGGTTGAGATAAAGATGGTTTAATAGGACAGAAAAGGAGGGGAAAATAATAATAATAATAATATATAAAGCAAGTGATGCACAATGCAATTGCTCACCACCCGCTGACCAACACCCAGCCAGTTCCCAAGCAGCGATCGCTTCCCCCTGGCCAACTGCCCCCAGTTTATATACTGAGCATGATGTCATGTGGTGTGGTATTTGGTCAGTTTGGATCAACTGTCTTGGCTGTGCCCCCTCCCAGTTTCTTGTGCACCTGGCAGAGCATGGGAAGCTGAAAAAGAAAGTCCTTGACTAGCCTAAGCACTACTTAGCAACAACTAAAACATCAGTGTGTTATCAGCATTATTCTCATCCTAAATCCAAAACACAGCGCTATGCCAGCTACTAGGAAGAAAATGAACTCTATCCCAGCCAATACCAGGACATAATCCTATCTGACACTTTCCTTTTTCAGATCTCTTTATAACATACATATCCTTTGCTGCCCCAATCCGTATTCCCCAGCCAGTCCCCAAAGCGATGTATTTAAAATAGCAGAAAGCTATTTTAGCAGAAAGAAAAAAGGTAAAGAAAAAAATTTTGCTCCCATACAGAGGTTGCTGTGAGGGCTATGTCTTGTTAAAATGCTTCTTAATTCCATATGTCTTCCCTGCTGCAAGTCTACAGACTGAGGTCCATAGAGGCTTAAGTTACATTTGAGAAATGTTACTGACTTCAGATATCGATGCAAAAGTCAGTAATGTGGAATTTTCACCATTACACTTTTACCACAGGGAGGTACTAGTAACCTTCCACCATAAAAAACTTTTGAAATAAAAATCCTGAATTGTGTTCCTCTCCATTTTGCCTCATGCATGTTGTCCCTGCAGTGTGATATATGACCTACTACACCAAAATTTTCAGTTGCTGCAGTAGGAGCTCTTGGCTTTTTGGAAAGCACAGTGCAGTTAACCCAGAATAGTCTTTCTGTCTTGGTAAGAAGTTCTGCTGGTGCTGCCTTACTGTGCTGTCAATCTTAGATTGAAGTGAGATGTTAAAAATAAATAAATAAATAAATAAAAGCTATAGGGTTGTAAATGAGTTTCAGAAATTGACGTTCCCCAGGCAGTAGCTGTGACTTCCTTCTAGATTTTTGTTAAAAAGTTAAAATCCTTTGAACTTAGAAATCTTAATGCAACAATTTACTTCTGTAAGTCACTCTGCCTCTCAGCTGTGCAGATTTTTGTAAAAATCAGTAGCGTATAAGGTCCAAGCTTTTATTTAAAATGGATAATACGCTTTTCCACCAATTCCAAAATAATGAAATGAGCCTGCAGCACAGTGGGGGTGGGTTTCTGCTCGCAAGAATGACCCATTTTCCCCCCGTGGTTTCGCTGTTGACTCCTTACCTGACCACATCTAATAAATTCCAAAGGAAAAATAAAACACAGACGACATATTTCCCTTGAACTTCTTCCTGACTGTTGATCACAACAAATAAAACAATTATTCTCTCCGTGATCTGAAAGGAAAAAAAGAACTGTGAATTCAGGTAGCACCTTCTATACCTCTCATTTCTGAGCCATTTTGGAAAACAGGTGGCCACAGGTGAATCCAGTTTGCTTTACGCAAATGCTGCAGTGCGACATTCTGCTTCGTGGCCTGCTTTCGTTCAAGGCACCATTGGCCTCCGGCTCGGGGAACTGGAAACTGTTGGCTGCAGCACCACAGATCTGCTATGGTAAGGGCGGAGGTTTGCTTGCCAACGGGGATGGCTTGTGTTGGTAGCCCAGGGAGCCTGTGGTTGAGCCAGCTGAGATCGTGGGAGCCAGGGCTTCTCCCACTGCGCCCCGGTGCCTGGAGGGCCGGCCGGAGTCAGCTTCCTTGCCTACAGGCTGCACGGGAGGCCGTGGGGTGTGGGGGGCCCTTGGGTGGGTTGTATGCCAGCCAGTGCTAATCTCACAGTCTAATCTCACAGTGCTAATCTCTGCTCTCCGTGGCTTGGAGATCTGCATCCCGAGGGCTCTCTCTCATGTAAGATTTGCAGAAAGGAGGAGGAAAAGTAGAATTCCTTATTTTTCTTTCCTTCTTATCCCTGGCTGGGAGAGGTGGGTTTAAGCTTGTCATTTACATGAATTATTGCCGTAATATTTATGTCATAACATTTTTCTAGTGGTTGAATCTTATCTGACTTACAACGTATGCCCTTAAAAGTGCAAAGATACTACATTGGATTAAACAGGCGGTGTCTCTGGCTTAAAAAAAAAGCTTTGGCAATATTAAAGCTCAAGAAATTAAAAACAAGGTTGTCTTTTTGCAGCTTTCTTGGACAAGTTTCCTATCAGTATCCATGCCCTGCCCTGTAAAATAAACACATCTGTAATATTCAGTACTACCGACAGTTGCTTGTGAAACTCTCCCAGAATGGTACCAGTTCACCCTGGTTTACACTCTATTTGAAAGTGTTGAAGGAGAAAACATGCATCTATTCAGTTGGTATGAATCAGTACAGCTTCACTGGGTTTTTTTAATACGCACTGCCATCTCTTCCATAACGTACCTTAGGTTTAATGATTTTATGGGTTAAGATGTCAAGTCAGTGAAAAGTCATGAAATGAAAACAGATTGACAAGGTGGGTTTTATAAGCGCAGTCATTCTTCTTCACTGATTTCCCCCTTCCCCTTGCTCCTACCTTAAACAAAATAAGAAATTGGCCTCTCAGCAAGTTTGTGTGGTAGTTTTGCTACATAATGTCCTGCGTGGAACATTTTGCCTACCCGCTTTTTTTTGCAAACCACATCTGTCAGGTAAAGCAGCCGTCACTTCACTGTTCAGGAAAATTACGTGAGAGCAATTTTTCATACAGAAAGAGAGCATGTCTATCCCCTAGGAATCTGGTTCCTCATCTTGAGAAGCACTGAGGGGCCACAACAGAAAAAAATGGTTTTGCTGCCTCTCACCCTGCCCTGACTGTCATCTTGTGCTGCTGATCCCATTGGTCCCTAACTGAGGAATTGATTTCTAAGAAGGTCAGATGTTGACAGACTTCTGTATAGATGGGCCAGGAAACGGAGAGTGAGAGGTACTAAGTCCTGTGTTTGTATGCTGATGCTGAGGAACCTGGCAAGAAAATGGGGGAACTGGAAGCATTGATGCAGGATCTGAAACCAGATACAACAGAGATAGGAGAAGCATGGTGGGACATCATCACAAGAGGGAAATCAAAACAAAGGTAAAAGCAGTGTGAGCATTGAAGGGGATTGTGTGCTGGAGAGAATAAATAACATAGAACTGGAGTTAAAATCATTTTGGTGAAGGGTGGTGAAGGAGTGCAGCATTGGTAGTGTGGGCATTTTGTTACCGACCCTGAAATCAGACTGGGATGTGGAAAGAGAATTCTGCAATATTGTTAATATGAGAGCTATTTCAGGGAATTCCCACAGGGAATTGCCTCATCTAGAGACCAAAGCTTTATCGTGATAATGAAAAGGTGGACATGTTTTTAGATGCGAGAGCTGCAGATTTTCTGAACTGTCACTTGCTCTTCAAGAGGTGGCTGGGTGGAAAAATGCTAGAAAACAGCATGGGTCAAGTGGTCAGGAGCTGGTCCCATTTCAGTGACATAAAGGATAAGCAGTAGACAGGTAGCTACCATCCCCAATTTCAAAAGAATGAGCACTGGCCAATGAGATAGAGTGGCTGTGGAGAGCCACAACTCAGCGCCATGGTCTGGGAGTAGAAGAGGCTGTGGATTTCCTTCTCTCCCCAGGGCACAAGCAGATGCACAGGAGGCAGTCAGTATCACCTAGCTGGGGCTGAGCAGATTTCCCACATCAGAGCACTCATGTTTGGGAAGCAGAGCACTGGGGGCACTCAGCCTCACTAGTTGCAGATGATGGAAGTCCGTAATCAGACTGTGTTAAGTAGGTTAAGCCCCTGCAACAGCAGGCAACTGGGCCTGACACAGAGCAGGTCCCCTGTAGGTCTTCTGTTCCTGTTAGACTGTAGCCTCAGCCAGCAAAGAATGGGATGCACAAAGCAGCCATCAGAGGCTGAAACTGAAAACCGCCTCTGGCCTTGCTCTGGAGCACATCTGTGGGGCAGGACACAGGCCGGGCTGCCTAGGGCAATCATGATGTCCTCATGAGAACAGACAGTGGCATGCTACCTCTTTTCTGTGTAAATCAAGAGGTTGCCTGCCTGCTTGCCTTTATTCCCCTTCAAGACATTATGCTCTTTTCTTTCATAGCACTCATACCTTTAGGTAACCCACAGGAACCGAAGTAGAGGCAGGGGTTAGTCAGAGGCTGGGGACCTTTTCAGCAAGTGACAAGGCAGGGTGCTTCTTGGAGAAGAGGATATTCCAGTAAATGTCTGTTGATACTGTGCCCCTATACACAGATGTCTCTACACATATACACATGGAATCATGTACATATATACACATGTATATACACATGTAGATATACACACACATATGTATACATGTGTGTATACACACATACATATATAAACATACATATAAAAAGCATGTGTGGCTGCTCAGCCATGGCTTATTTCCTCTATGGATCATTTGTCCTTGCATGAATGAAAATACGGTATTCTCTGTTGCTACTCCCTTGCTTTAAAAAAAAAAAAAAAAAGGCAAAACTAGAAGTCCTATGTTTTCGTGTTCATAAAAAGGAAGAATGTGCTGACACCTCACAAAGCGTAAATACAATTGTTTCATTTTCCATTCCTCCTTGTTCGTTGTGTTAAAATCAAACTGGAATTTCCTTCCTCTCCAAGCACTGGTCTCTCACAGGATACGGCAAGTTCTGTAGAATGGCATAAATTTCCACAAGGCAGCCTGTGCATTTGAAGCAAGTAAGTGAAACACAGCAAATTAGACTAGCTGAGCTTGGGGCAGGAGCAGGCAGCACATTCACTTCCATTTTTTAATAACAGTGACTGTGCAGTATCGTACTTGGTACCTGAAACCCTTACGTAGCTCTTTGATTTAGTGAATGTTTAGAAAAAAAAACAAGTAAGAAAAGTGCTACTAAATATTTAGATTAAGTTAAAAATTACTGGTTTTATCACAAAGCCGTAGTACATTGCTTTCATTCTGGTAAATCCAATCCTGTTTGCACACGATGAAGAACTGGTGTTTTGTTCACAAAAATTTCAGTCTTTTCTTACATCTTTCTTACTCTCTCCCTTGCTGAAGTACCAATCTCATCAGCCTTTAGTCCCTGGCCAGACTACTAAATGTCATTATCTTCTGTTTTGGCAACTGCAATGACCTGTGACACATTCTTCTGTCCTCCTCTCAATCATTCAAGCTGCAAATGCCCCGAGAGACATCCTTTTGCACCAAATTTGTGACCCTCCCTTGTCTTCCCTTTCTCCAGAGCATCCATCACACAGGATACGTCTTTCTTTCATGGTGTGACTTGGCCTTGGCCTACCTAACCCTTCTCAGGTGCCGGGTGGCCTGAGACTTTGTCCCTCAATGAGGCCATCCTCAATGTTTTTTTCCAGCAAACACCCCTGAGTTTGCTTTTCCAGTATCTGTAATGTGTATCTCAAAGTGTTCCTTGTAAATGCTACTAAACCATGCTAAATGGGATATTAGGCAGAAATCCTTCATTCAAACGCTGCTTAAATCTTGTTTCTGCTATAATGCCTACAAAACAACCAACCACCACAGGGGTGCTTTCACAGCTTGTTTTATTCAAGGTGGCGTTACCTCCACACGTGTGCTTCCCTGACATTGCCATAGCTACCTGTTCTCTCATCCCAGAGATCACCTGAGGTGAACTTCACAGTGGATATGCATGTGTGTGCATGGCCTGAAGGATGCACCTAGGGATATGTTTTAAGCTTAAGAGTCAGAAGAGGTGGTGGGAACGCAGAACAGGGCAGCCACTATCAAATTCTTGCAGCTTTACCAGTGCCCTGACTATGTGCAGTAGTCCAGTAGGCTGCAGTAAGGTAAGCATCTCTAACTGTTCTTCCCCAGTTCATTGCGGAAAATTCATCTTCCTTTTTTTCCGAAGAGGCAGGGAGGAAAGCATGTCAAGGCACATGGGAGTACTGTTGGCACACAACTGCTTAACCTGCACTCTCACAGCAAAACCAGGGCAAACCACGTGCAAGCAGAGTCTACACCGAAGAGCTTGTACGCCTTGCCTGGACAGCATGAGACTACTGCTAACATCAAGGCAAGAGAGTTGTATTTGCAGTGAGAGAACACTTGGGGAAAGAACCAAGTAAGGACCCAAAGCTATCTTTGTTGTGAAGCAAGTGTTTGGAGTCACAGTGCCGTATTGTTCCCTAGCCCACCTTCTCCATGCTGCCCTGGAGAGCACTGCAGTAATTGCCCTGCCGAAGAAAGCTCACCATTTTCTTGCTCAGAATATCCATTTCATATCTAGTGTCTTTTGTGGCGAGACAGAGCAGTGCAGGCTTTCCTGATCTCTGCTGCTGTACGGCTGGGTAGGAAAGGAATGGACTATGTCAGGGCTGGGGAATGTGTAAACTCTGCCAGGACAAGTCTTGCTTTAGTGACTATTAATATTAGCAGGCCGCTCTTCTCTCCAAGAGATGACGTGAGATTTGTTACAGGACACATTAGATAGGATACTTCTTTTTTTTTCCCTAGATTAGTGTAAAAGTATGTAGATTTACGCAGGGAAAACCAGTTAATTGCATTTTGACGAATTTGCTGCCATACTTAGTGAGCAGCATAAAGAACAGAGATCTGTATTAGTCAATCGATTTCTAATGGAGATTTAAAAAGAGGAACATCTTCACCCATGCAGTATGTCATTTGACAAAAATGGGCTATCCAGAAAACTAAAAACATAACTAACTACTCTTAGTCTTCTACCTTCTGACTGCTGAGAGCAAGACCAGTTTCACCATTATTCAAATACTAAGGATTGGAAAGGTTTGAAGGTAAACTCAGGTCAACGTTTTTACTTTTTCCAATGCATTAAGAAAAATACCAAAACCTGAGATTAACTCCCAACAGAAAACAAGAGTGTGGTAAGGAAAATGTCAGAGAATCATCTTGTTTTCTGCTATAGCATGTGATCTTTTGGCTGGTTTTCTGCCTACAGCTGAACATATGCCCTGTAAACCCCTTAAGAGCATCAGAACCTCTGGATGTTGCCACAGTTTGCCTGTGTCTGGGTTTGAGAGGGCAGAGACCCTTACAGCAAGAATATGACAATTCTCCTCTCCTTCCCCTCCCAGCATTAATTCTTCTTCAGTCCCTTAATTTCTCTTTCTTAATCAATACTTTTCCTTCCCCACGCCATGACCACTAGCAAACCCTGTTTCAGGAGGCTTGATGTGCTGGTGGTTTTCTCACTGCCATCCTTTTGCTACCCCACAAAATCTTGTCTTGTTGTATTGGGTTTGCATGGCAAGGTTTTGGTAGGGGGGGGGCTACAGGGGTGGCTTCTGTGAGAAGCTGCTAGAAGCTTCCCCTGTGTCCGATAGAGCCAATGCCAGCTGGCTCCAGGATGGACCCGCTGCTGGCCAAGGCTGAGCCTATCAGCAATGGTGGTAGTGCCTCTGTGATAAAGTATTTAAGAAGGAGGAAGGAGAAAAAAAAAAAAACAACAGGACACAAACTGCAGCAGGAGTGAGGAATGAGAATATGTGAGAGGAACAACTCTGCAGACACCAAGGTGTGTATAGGAAGGAGGAGGGGGAGGAGGTGCTCCGGGCACTGGAGCAGAGATTCCCCTGCAGCCCAAGGTGAAGACCATGGTGAGGCAGGCTGTCCCCCTGCAGCCCATGGAGGTCCACGGTGGAGCAGATATCCACCTGCAGCCCCTGGAGGACCCCACACCAGAGCAGGTGGATGCCCAAAGGAAGCTGTGACCCCATGGGAAGCCCACGCTGGAGCAGGCTCCTGGCAGGACCTGTGGACCCATGGAGAGAGGAGCCCATGCTGGAGCAGGTTTGCTGGCAGGACTTGTGACCCCCTGGCAACCCACGCTGGAGCAGTCTGTTCCTGAAGGACTGCACCCCATGGGAGGGACCCACACTGGAGCAGTTTGTGAAGAACTGCAGCCTGTGGGAAGGACCCACGTTAGAGAATTTCATGGAGGACTGTCTTCCGTGGGAGGGACCCCATGCTGGAGCAGGGGAGGAGTGTGAGGAGTCCTCCCCTTGAGGAGGAAGG
Organism: Balaeniceps rex; assembly: GCA_013401315.1. Classification (NCBI taxonomy): domain Eukaryota; kingdom Metazoa; phylum Chordata; class Aves; order Pelecaniformes; family Balaenicipitidae; genus Balaeniceps; species Balaeniceps rex. Next base: position 23,944 of record VYZW01062868.1, read on the forward strand.
AGCAGCAGAGACAATGTGTGATGAACTGACCGCAACCCCCATTCCCCATCCCCCTGCACTGCTCAGGGGGAGGAGGTAGAGAAAATCAGGAGTAAAGTTGAGCCCGGGAAGAAGGGAGGAGGGGGAAGAAGGTGTTTTAAGATTTGGTTTTATTCTTCATTACCCTACTCTGTTTTGATTGGTAATAAATTAAACTGATTTTCCCCAAGTCAAGTCTGTTTTGCCTGTGACAGTAACTGGTGAGTGATCTCCCTGTCCTTATCTCGACCCATGAGCCTTTCGTTATATTTTCTCTCCCCTGTCCAGTTGAGAAGGGCATTGGTGGACACTTGGCATCCAGCCAGGGTCAACCACCACACTTGTGCTTGTCTACAAAATAAATATGCACTTGTCAGTGAGGAAAGGGCATGGAAAAGAATTAGCTACTGAAACTTAGGCTCTGAAATGTTTTCTTCTGGCTGTAAACAAGTTGGCTGGGGAGGTAGTATCCTCAGCCACCTACGGCAGCCTAGAAATGGGGGCTGCCCCATTTCTGCAGATGGCTGCTCCTCTGGGCATCTTCCAGGTCCCTGCTGTTGTGGGCTGGGCGTGGGGCACTCACTATTCAGTTTCACTCAAAAAGAAAAAAGTAGCTCTTTCCTAACCCAGTTCTGAGGGCTCAATTCCTGCAGTTAGCAAACCACCAAGCTCCCTGAGGAAGAGTACATACAGGTGGACCATTCCAGGTAGTTCAGCCTGGGCTTGTCCCCAGGGGCAGACATGGCTGAAGTGTGTAGGTCATGGAAGGAGGGTCTTGAGAAATAAACTTACCTGCAAAAACCTGGGGAAGAGACGACTTTTATCAATGCCAATGAGGATGTGTAGGATCTCCAATATCGATAACAACTGGCAAAGGCGCATTACAAGTCCTATGGAGTAAAATGTGTCGGCCAATGAATCTACAGACAAAGTGAAGAGGAAAATTAGAGGGTGGTTATATAGTAAAAGTCTGGACCAACTACTGGGTTTGCTTTTGCCCTATCACCGCTGGAGATGACAAGAAAAAAAGTTCACACGGTACCGAAGTTTTGGGGAGCAGAAGCAAAGCTTCGGGGAGGAGGCAGTCCACCCTGCGTGTGTGGCTCTGACACAGAGGCAGGAAGGAAGCTGAGAAAAAAATGGGATCCCCTGTACTTGGTGCACTGGCAAACACTGTGGAGGGTGTGTTGGTTTAGAGATATCGCTTTAGGATATTTCTAAATATGAGGAAATGTTGAGGAACTGTATGAGGAACGTCTAAACATGAGGAGATGTTGAGTTCCTGCCTGTATCTGTACCCATGGCACTTCCTAAAATGAGCAGACCAAAAAGTAGGTATTTTATGTGCCTACAACTGTCCACCATTATAAATCATTTTAAATTTTCAGTCACCAGTTTTCTGGTTTTGTGCCTTAACCCCAGGCAACAGAAAGAGAAATACGTTGCAAAGTTTCTGGAGATAGAGAGTCATGTGCAACAACCACAAAGATATTCCCTCCTAGTGGCTTCAATAAGATTAATATTCACCATAATGACTGGACCTAGTCACATTTAGGTCTCTGTCTAAGTCAAATCTTACTAGCATGCCGCTGAATAGTAAAGCTCATTAGCAAAACAAGAGCTTCATTCCTGATGTGATACAGGCAGAACATAGGTACCAGTAATTTGTTCATCCTTTTTAATGGAAGAAACTATGTTTTTCTAATTGAAATTACAGCCCCTGGTATTGGATGTACACCTATTCAGAATCCTAATTTTATCTCTAATTTGATCTTTCTGTGTGTTACTGCCTCTTAAAATGTTTAAGGAAAATACAGAAAGAATCCTACCTTTTCCAAATGACATGAACCTGATGATCATATTTGTAAATATCCAGGAATGTCCACAGAATTGCATTAAGTCATACACAAAGAGGTAGGTGTTCATGGTAAAGCTGTGGAAGTGAAAATGATAAAGCAAACTGTATGATTTACTATAACATTTGAGCTTTTTGACCTGCAGAAATTACACCCTCTTTGGTCATGTTAGGAAATCAAAGGAAAACAGCTGAAATGTAAACAGATCAGTGAAAACTGTCTGTGTCTGTCAGTGGTCACAGAACTGTACTCTCCCTAATGGATCAAAGGCTCCTGTTGTTGGTATACCTAGGATATGCCCAGAAAATTTTCTGAGTTTCCACCAGCCGTTAGGGTGGTCCGTGGCCATACAGTGAAATTTGTGCCTCCAGAGGAAAAAGTAACTAAACAAAGACACTCCGTTGAGTGCTGGATTCAAGCCTGAGCCCCTTGGCTTGGCTCTGCCTTGACCAGACTCGAGGGACTGCTGGGGTGGCACCCACCACAGCCCTGCTGAGGGTCTTGGACTCCCGCAGACACCAGCCTCGGGATTTCTGCATCTGGGTGAGGTTTATCCTGTTCTTCCCAGAAGACATGCCTCTAGCATGCGCTCAAGACAGCTTAAAGTACAATGCAAATAATTTGCATGTCTCCAGCAGACAGCATAGTTGTAAGCATTTATAAAAATGTAGATGAAGAAATGGAAAAGCAAGCCACGTTTGCATCTGCTTTTATTTGATGCAGTCTGAAGGATATCTGCCTTTCCCTTTTTTAACCAACTTGCTCTACAGGTTTTCCAGATAAACATTAAATTAAGATCTTTGTCTTTCTGCACAGCCCGTGTTTTGAACTGCATTTAATAAAGTGAATCTTCTCCTGTTGGAGCACACTAACTTTTGTAGGTATTCTAACCTAATTTTCATAGGTAATCTGGCTTTTTGCAGAACTTCATAGGCTCTGGAGATACTTCGTTTCCCTTTCCCATAAATTTATGTTCTTCTGACTTATTCTGGAGAGAGAGGCTTGGTTGTCCTCCAGCTATGAAAAAGACTGCCTACCTTTTTGGGAAATTAGTTTGTTAATTTTGTACTAGAATGTATCTCCTGTGTTTGACCAATTAACTTCCTGCCCCAATAAGTAGTAAGATCTCTTTAAGCTGCCCCTTGATCCGGTGGTATGTCTCTGCCATCAAACTTTATTTCATTTGTATGTATACAGTAACAAACGCAGTGAGCGTCTGTGTTTAGACATATCTAAATACAATAAATGCATATACTTCATTCCCAGTATTGGACCAAGGCCATAAATAACAACACACACTTCTGTAAATCGCTCTAGATAAACTGGTCTTCTAAATTTTTAATCTAAGTATATCCTAGGGAGGTCATAGAAAATGCCTTTCTTTCTCTCTTCCTGTTATGCAGGATGGCCGCTATTCGTATCATCGCTTCTACAAGCAGAGGAAGATCTGTTGGCATAATTTACCTCCCAAGAGACATCACTGCCCTTTGATACTATGAAAATAAGACGTATGAGGACCCAGACAAAGGAATGTATTCCGTAAACACTCCTTTTGGGAAAAGTATGATACAACTAAATTGGACTAAAGTCCAGTGAGCTCTATAAATATTGACCCAAAATCCCATCTGCTTTATTACTGAATGACACGTTGTTCTCTCTCGTGAAAAAGATGGGACACTGTACATTACAAAAAGGCAAAAAATTAAGAACACTGTTCTGATTTAAGAAACAGCCTTATTACTGGATAGGAATTACTGAGATGGGTATGAAAGTTACAGGAACAGTTATAAAAATCTTGAGGCTTTCCAGTCACCACATCCACCAATCTCTTTGGTCTGATATTGCCATGTGGGCTTTGCACGGGATGCAAGCTGAGCATATGGTTTCTCTCTTCTTCTGAGGTTTAGTTTGCTACATCTGTCTCATCCTCAGAACTTGTCTTTCAGTGATTTGGGCTTATTTTCCAAACTCCTCCTCCATTGGCTGGCTAGAAAATTGTTGTCTTTACAATTCTTAAGCTGCTTAATCTTGGCTAAACAGGGTATAACCAAAAGGACATTTGCAAACGCAGCTTCACACTAGCATTTCGGCAATATGACAGCTGTGGTGTGTTAGAACTCATCATCTTTAAAAGGTATTGGCGACTACTGAAACGTATACACACTGCTGACATTTATGGAGGGCTCCATATTCCCAGTGAAGTGTAAAGATGTGCTGGCAGGCAGCGTGCCAGTGTTCCCAGGAGGACCGATCCCGGCCCCAGAGCTGCAAGCAGCACAGCTCCCTCACTTGTAGATGCTCTCCACTGTGTGAAGGAAGAGCCCTGATCTCAAAATGGGGTTTCATCCTGCTGTGTTAATCCCCACACAAAAGGTACCTAAGACCAGACAGGAGCCTTTGACAGAATAAAAGGTGATTTCAGTGTAATCAAAGGAAACTGAAATGTAACTGTTCTCTAAGGTCTTTCTCATCCAAAGGCTGATCTCTTTACCTAGAGAACCAGAAGCAGACTGAGGATAACCTATTTCACTGTCCTAAGAGTTGTGTGTCACAAGACATCATTCAGCCATCTGCTTCTATTCGAAAGGTCACTGGCAGGAGAGACAGGCTTTAGTTAGATTTCCTGCTCTCCTCGTTCAGAGCAGGCATCATTCCACGATCACCTCACAGGGCCTGCTTCTGCAGCACCCTTGCAGACAAAACAGTGACTAGCAATCCACCAGATAGCTGTTCGGTTCCTGACCCTGCCCCAGACTTGCTGGCTGACCTTACAAACCTCACTTAGCCTCCCTGGTGCCTGGTTCGTAAAACGGACTTGCTGCGGCATTTATTCCTTGTAGCGTGATCTGCTTTAGCACTTTCAACTCGCTTTCATTTGAGGGCGTTGGGGGAGCACTGCACGTTTCAGTACTCTGCTTGCATTGATGACAGGAGAAAGAAACAGGGACGGGTGTTACAGGTAGAGAGACCCAGAAGGCTAGACTTGCTGTCCGTTGTTTTGGTTCTCAGTTCCACGTTACTTACTGTGGCTGATTTTATACCAAATACACTGAAATGCTAGGGATGCATTTATCATATTTAGGATCAACCTTGCTGTGGTTGATTGTTGTGGTAAAGTGGAAAACTTTACCTGCTTTCTCTCTGGGCTCAAAACCTAGGAAACTAGATGAAACATACGACCGCTCAGAACTACCACACACAGCAGCACGGCACCAAACCTCCCCATTTCCCTTTTATTCACCAGCAGAGATTTTACCAGTGATACAGTTTTAGCTTGCAAAGCCTGACATATTTCCACAGGTAGAAAAATCACATAATTGTTGCACTTTATTATTTTTAGCATGAAGGTCTTCAATGCGTCTCTGTGGTAGCTGTCATCTGAGGTAAGCACGGAGACAGGTGCCCTCAGCATCTGAGGGGTGGTCAGGACCATGTCCCCCTTGAGCTAAGGTGACGGTAGCACAGCAGCGGCACCCAGCTCCGGGCAGCCCTTGGCCCAGCTGAGTGTCCCTTGCAAGGTGCCAGGATGAAGGCCACAGTCAGGTCCCTCTCGGGGGGTGGGGGGTCCCACACAGGCCTGCATGAACTGAGCACTTCCTCGCCTTCAGAGCTATTGCACTCTGCTGCCTTCCGTGCGCCCACACTGGCTGGCTGCACATGAGGAAGCAACCCTCGCGCTGAAACCAGAGAGCGATGTTCCTTTTTCTTTTTTTTTTTTTTTCTGCAGGAAAGATCTGCTAGAAAAGCCCCGCTGCTGACACAGTTTCCTTGTAAGTGATATCGGTCTGGACTTCTACCCCTTCCCCCTCCCACCCCTGTGACAAGCTGCAAGCGCTATAGCTCAGGAGGAAGAAAGCTGCTGAGAACCAGTACAAAAGATGTACTTTTCTCTCACCGGCACACCCCACCCCACTTTTTTTTTTCCCCTTCCTTTTTGCATTTGAGCAGTCTAGGTCACCTGCACTCAAGAGATATTACCTGTTGCAGGGGTTGGATTGCTGTGGCTGCTCCTGATCTTCCTCCGTTTTTCTCTCTACAGCTGCAACAGCTGTTTGTTTGGAGATCACCCCTCCTCTTTCCTCTTCCCCCACCCCAGACGTCACTGTATGTAGCACTAAGCAGGAAAAACACTGCACTTCCCGAGAAAGGAGTTTCTAACCCCAAATATCTCCACTCCATTTGCCCTGCTCCTCACCTAGCCTAGCCTAAACTAACCTAACAAAATCTAACCTAACCTAGCCTAACCTAATTGCTTTCTTGCTGTTGTACCAGTAGGCTAGCCTGTAAATCCCACTAACTTTGTCTCTTAACCCAGAGCAATATTTTGAAGGATTACTAGAGAGAAGAAATGCAAAATTAGAAATTTGTTTTTCTCTTCTGTTTAAATCACCAGCACTGCAACAATGCTAACAACACTATCAATGATAAGGAAGGTTGGGAGCATAGCATAAAAAGAGCACTTTACTGCAGATAGAGGAAAGAATTTTCCACTTCTTGTCTAGGAATGTCTATTTACTCATGCCTCTGTGAAATATGGGCACTACTGGCAGAGGAAATGTTATGTATGCATCCTAGTTAACTTCTGCCCTTAAGATATCCTCTGGGATATCTCAGCATAAATCAGATGAAGAAGAATGTCGTAACATGTTTATAAACTCCCTACTGCCAATAAATAAGTTTTCCCACTGGCACTCATGTTGAAAGCACATCCCATCCGACAGTGAGATTTGAAATTTGATATTATGACTGAAGAAGTCACCAAGGACATAATGAGCATAGGGCGTTATGTGTAAGTACAAAACGTCTGGGGAATAAAATGTGCCTTATTGGGTCTCATCCCTGCTGCGACTGGCACTGAGCTCCTGGCAAGACCATCTCTACTCCCTTTGGTGTCCTAGAGAGGTGAGAAATGCCTCCCTGGCAAGCGGGTGATTTCCTGGCAAACGCCGTGGGACACCGTGTTTTTCCTGGTCATGTCTCCTATCTGGGACCTTAGCAGAGGGGTCAGGTAGTTATGCCTGGCTTTCCTGCTGGTGTGGCAGCTCACTTTTACTGCTCAAGAACCACCATCTCTTTCTAGCCTAAAGAATGTATTTCTTCCTCAGGAGGAAACAGTAAATCAGCATTAAATAAAGGGTTAAACATTTAAGCATATGGCTATTGAGAGGCTTGGCCCATTGCTCTTGCAAAACAGCTCCCACACCGCGTGCCTCTGGGAGGACAACTGGTGTGACTAATACTGCCGGGAGTTGAGCTCACGACTGTAACAAGATCCAGCAGTAGGAAGAACAGCTCTTTCCAAACATGAGGCAAATACGTAAAAGCAATAAAAGCTCACCTGCCTTTGTGATCTGCAAAATCCCTCTTGTGGGCAGCTGCCAAGTTAAAGCTCCCACAGATGACAAGGGCACCTGCAAGAGCTTGTGAGCTGGATATCGATGCCCTTCTGCGGCGCTGGCCACCCCCACGGCACAGCCTGGCAGGAGGCAGCGGGGCAGCTGGGGCAGTCTTGGCAGCCTGCAGCCCCCTGTGCTGTGCTGGGGCCCCTGCACCAGCCAGTGCTACCCTGCCCCAGGCAGGGCTTTAGAGCAAAACAAGCAGTGCTGAGGAGGTGGTGCCTGCCACTGGAGCATTTTGAGGGCTTTTGTTTGACAGCAGCTTGGCCGTGTGGACTGGATGCCCATTGCTTGCTGGAAAAAAATCTCCTGGTGTGATGGCATGTGAAAGGAATGATGTTGTCCTCCGAAAGGAATGATGTTGGTGCACTCCAAGCCTGCCCTGTGATGAGGAACAAGGCATTGCAAGGGGCAATGACTAGAAAATTTGCTTCAGAGGTGTACTTCTGACCTGAACTGCTATTATGCTATATATGCTATATATGCTATATATGCTATTATAAATACACCATTTGAGTGCACTGCAGTGGTGGAGCCAAGGTACAGGGCTCATAAATCCACTATTACATGGATATTCAAATTATTCTTTGGGAGATGCAGAATACAAATCAGCCAGTGGGTTGTAGTAGGTCTGGCCAATCAGACCTGTTGCTGGCCCTCAGGATCTGTTCTTCACAAGAAAAATCCTCTGAAATACAAGGTTTTTTCTGTGTACAACTTGCAGTTGAAAAGGCATGTAAGGTCTCTTTCACTGTGCAATTTGCAGTAGTGTTTTTGTAGTGTGATGGCCTAAAGGTATGAGAAAGGAAGATCAGTAACAAGAGGTAACAGCTTTTATTAGACTAGACAGAAGTGGGAACACTTCCAGGCACACAGAGTTTGGAGAAAGGCGTTTATGCTTAAAACATTTAACAATTTTGTAAGCTGCAAAGACATTCAGATGAAAGCAAATAGTAAATGACACTATTGGAACACGTTAGCTGGATATGGGAAGACTAGAATAAGTCCTGGGAAAAATCTAGCTTTTATTTTTGGAAAATAAACTTTCTTCTCCAGTCCAGCTACTTCTTTTGCAGACAAACTTCTATCTAGAAACTACTTAACCAGAATCAAAAAATTACTTGTATGTAACTGCTGGCATCTCTGAAAACAAGCTTCATGACTGTTCAGCGCACGTTAAGCCTGAGTCTCCTGGATTTCTCAAAATCTAAACAGATTGTAACCGCATTTTTTTTCCCTGCGTCATGAGGTGGGAAAAACATGTTCTGTCTGGGCACGGTGGTTGTGTCAGGAACCATTGCAAGGGGGTGCTTTATGCGTAACATTAACAGCAGCCCTGAAATGTTTCATGTGATATGCAAAGAACCTCATTCTCTTCAAATAGGAAACATCACCAGGATAAAACATCTGCTCCTCTTATACATAGCTTTTGTTTCCAAATCCTTGCTATAAAAGCAATATGCAGATGTGTTTTAAGAAAAGAAACCATGTGTCTTAAAATTAATTTTCAATGTTCCTAACTGTTAACTTTATATCTGCTTTCCTCCATTATTAGATTTTTTTCGCCAGCTGAATTCAAGCCTATGTTTTGGCCAATTGATTACACTAGTTCAAGCGCTGGTAAATCACAGCTCTTAAACACGTGCTTAACTGGAAGCACATGCTCCAGTACTATTGAATTCAGTTAAAGTAAAAGAGTAAACTCTGGGCTGTTTGGTGGCCACGGGGCTGATGAGCTGCAGTACTGGACACTCTTATTTCTCACTAGCAGGCAGAGTATTTGCACAGTGCTGGTTGGTATTTATGTCGTGTGACCAAGACTACCAGTGAGAAAAGAAAGGCTGTGCAGAGGCAGCAGAGGAAGCAAGGTCATCTCCCCACTGCAAGCACATAATGGGGAAAAGCATCAATGTTTTTGTCTATTCTCTCAAACTGGGCAAAAGAGGAAGCAGCAGCCCTGCCAGCTTCATGCCTCTCACACCCTGGAGATTTTGTAAATTCAGCAGAGACCCTGGCTTGCAAACGGGTCCTGCCTCACTGGAGCTGACTTGCTGGCGTCATCTAACAGAATAAGCCACACCAGACAAAGTTCCTGGCTGCCCTAGGATGAGGAATGGTGTACTGGTGAGCAAGCATTGTGCCACAAGGGTCCACCAAACAGATATGGAGCCGGTAGGAGTTTTAGGTTTATGATTTCATCAGGTGAAAAATGGATGAAGTTTGGAAATGCTTTTGGAGGAAAAAAATCCCAGCCAGTCTGTTTGGCTTTGGCCATCTACGAGTGATCTTTTGCATTTACCATCTTTCAGGACAGTTCAGCTCCAATGCAGGCAGGGGTATTTCACAAAAGCAGACTGGTGGCGTTTCCTTGCCACTGCCCTGCAGCTGGAGCAGAACAAGAGGAGGGATGAGGGAAGCCGGACAAGAGCCTCCTGGCAGCTCCTGTCTAGACCTCCCAAAATGTCACTTGGAGGGGATGTGACAGCCTTACCCTCCTGACTTGTCACTTCCTGGGAGTCTTTGAGGGAGCAGGTCATCTGGCCACTAGATTGACCTTTGTACTTGCAACCAGCCCTACAATTCTGTAGGAATATGTTGATATGATAACTGTTATCAGTGTCAGTATCAGTCAGAAGTCATCAGTAGAAAACTACTGACTGTGCTCTCAGCATAGGATAAAAATGCAAACCATTGTGTTTCTGTAATACACCTTAATCCTGTTTTTCATGAAACTGTTTCTACATGGAAGCAACTTATTTTATGATGCAAAGCATGACTTCTTTTTAGGCTGATTATTATAGCCTGGTTCTACTGTTCTTAAATAATCTGAATCTGCATAATCAGGGATAATCTATTTTTTTAGGGTAACAATTTTTTACAATTTAATTTTCTTACAGGGGGTGTTGTAAATAGCATCACTCATTTTACATTTTTTTAAAAATATCCTTTATCCTTTAGTAGAGGTTCCTGTCCTTCCTTCTCATTCCCAACCAGCCTCTTTCCAGCAGAGTAGGAAATTCACTGGTTTTGCTAGGGAGGCAGTGAAACGATTAACTGAATATCAGAGACATACCCGGTTCTGAAACCAGTCACGCTTCTATAGTCTCTGTGCCTCCCAGTTCACTCCACTCAGTTTCATTGCTGGATGAGACCCACAGGCCCATCAAATATGCCACTACAATAATAAGGAGGAATTACTGCTTGATGAGCTGGGAGATTTCCATTTTTTTAAGTGTTAGCCCTTACCAAGTCACACATAACGGAAGTTGTGATAATAGCTTCTGACATTTTTCTAGGAATTCAACGGTTTCCAGAAATAGTGACCGTTACCCTGCTTTGGGGAACTGGGAAGGAGAGGGAGATGTGCCCTATTTTTCTTTTTTTTAAAAAAAAGAAGAAAAAAAGAAGAGAGAAAATGAAGGGTTTAGTATCTTGAAATACTTTCGTGACCAGTAATCACATGCAGCACAAATCCTTTTTAAATACGTGTGAGTAGCTGTGACAAGATTTAACGCTTGTCCCGAGGACAACAGTGTGAGTTCTACTACAAGCAGCAGGAGCTTATTTTTAACTATTAAAAGAGTTAAAATCACAAGAAAAGATCTGTTACAGCTAATGTGAGCTTTTCCCAAAAGGTGGAGACAAGAACTGAGTCCACCTTGAAGCCAAAGAGACTTGAAGAGAAAGTATATTGATTGCTTAAAGAGAGAGCAACTGTTTTTAAAATATTTGAAGTCAAACAGGCTTTTTTTTTTTTTTTTTTTGGTAGAAGAAGACCTTTCTGTTTTATATAAATATGTCTGTCAAGATATTTCCTTTCTGGGAACATGAACCATAACACACAGTAGTCCAGCTAAGTCCAGAGGAAGTTGTGTAGGTTCTGGCCTACCAAGATAAGAAACTTTAAGAATACAGCCAACAATAAGAGTTACAGTGAGTAGACATGGTGGTAACTGGTGTGCAGGGGACAGATATGCTATTTGAAATCTCAGGATTTAATCTCCTTAATGTCAATTTTGACTTTGCAAATGCATTACCATGTTTTAACAGTTATTTTGTAGAGTGGAGTGTTAACTGTGTTTAATTCTACACTTTCAAAAGCAGATTATATTATTTGCTTAGAAGACTGAATTCTTCATTGTGGAAGGTAATGTGTGGTTTTAGGATCCTAATTGCAAGCACTTGGGCTCAAGAAGGTTGGTCTTAGAAAATGAATCAACCTTGCAGCCTCTTGTGGAGAGACCTGAGGCAGGACATGAATTTCTCTGTGCTCACCCACTCATCACTTACCATTGCTTCATCCTCAGCCCCCCTGAAATTGAAACAGAGAGTTGCTAGTTTGCAGAATGGACTGTGGCACTGGCACATCTGCAGGCTGAGAATAGAGATTGTCCTCTCTTTCCCCATCAGAGTTTGCTCCTCTGGGAACCCTCAGCACTGAAAAAGCCCTTGCACCTTACCAGGATTTCTTGATGTCAGCAGAAGTGTGGGAAACACTGGTACAAATGACTCATCCTTGCCTATACGAAGATGAGTAGGAAGATTTTTGGATAGTAGAAAGCAGAGTCATCTTACTGGAAAGTATCAAGTGCAATCTTACTTGCTTTGCTTACCCTTTTTTGCTTTGCATTAAATTTCTAAAGCAAAGTAAATTCATTCTGCCAGTCAAAACTGAGGACTGACAATTTTTTTTAAGATTTATTCTGTATCTTCATCGCCTTCGTTTCTTGGTCTCCCCTGTGGTTGCTCCCTGGAAGGACCCAGCGTTCCTCCACAACTGGGAGGGGGAAAAGAGTTTAGGGCTGCCCTGACAAGGGGCAGGCTGGTTTGGAAGGGGTGAGGACTGGCAGGATGCAGCAGTCTATGGGTGCTGTCTCCCCATGAGCAGATCCTGATCCCTTCTCCAGCCCACACCCCTCAACCCTGGTGGTGGTCTGCCTGCTCCACCACAGCCACCACTGCAACTTCCCTATGGCTTCTCTGAAGGAGTTCACAGCTGTCCTTCCGAGCAACATGGGCTTATTCTGGATGACTATTTGGAGAGTTATTTCCAAAGGCTTTTGTCCCATTTTGCTTTGGGTTTTTTCTCTGTTTTGGGTTTGCTTTTTTTTCCCTCCAATTTAAAAATGAAGTAAAGTCAGAGCTGACAGAACAGGCCAAACCCATGGAAGAATTGCTTTGGACAGCAGTGACTTTTGTTGACTGTGACTAGTGAATAATTTTTTTCCAGAGTAAAGTCTGGAATAAGCATTCTTCAGTTCTGCTGTAGCTATTCTGAAGCTTCATGTGGGATGCAAGGCGTTTGACCCCAATCCCATACATCCACTCCAGAAAACAGACTCTGCATAGATGAAACGACATCGCTTTCAGTGCAGTTTCCCCAAAAGTGCGGCACAGCGTGTGTAAACAAGGTGCTGTGAGACTAGCCATGAGAACAGCCACAGCTGTGACTGGGACCTGTGCTGCACAGCACTGGTATGTGAGTCTTATGAGAAAATTTATGAAACTTTTTGGCCTACAAGCAGTCCCGTCTTGGAAGGATTTTGGTTCATCTATGTTACATTTTCGACCAGGATTTGAGATTTCACATTCACTATTTTATGCATTATGCGCTATTTCCATTTGAAAATAATGTATGTTAAAAAATGTATTTTGCTACATTTGTTTAACATCTAGAAAAATACTAATTGGAAGAAATACGAAAGGGTTTCAGTGAGCCAGGGGCATAATATACAGCTGACCTTGTAACACGATGGTGATGAAATACAGATTGCTCCAAAATGTTGCAATGGCAAGGAGAAGAGGGAGGATCTTCTGACTCTTCAGCTTTCTTCCTTCACTTTAAAGACTCTTTACCTTTCTTTAAAAAGTAAGAATAAAACAAAGATATATTGGTTTGCTATTTTCTTTTTCCTTTTTGTTTGTTCAGCAACAATGTCTGCGCCAGGGTCCCCATCTTTTAATGGGTCTTTTGATGGGCTTTAAATTGCCTCCGTACAAATAATTTCTATTACCTCACAGTTGGCAAAAAAGTGATTGAAATCAAATGCTGGTTTATGAGCGTCTGTCCATCATCTCTGAGATCTTCTTTTTCTTTTAAGAATTTTTCTTTCAATTCCCTTCCGTGAACCCAATAGCAGTTTATTGATAAGCCGCATGTCATAAAGAGCTGAAACAGTCTTGCCAAAACACGTGTACATTCACCTACAATTCTTACACTTGTCTATAATCTCACTTTGCCCTCTAGTGCCCATTCTGTTTTTTTTCCCCTGCACTACAAAGTACCATATTGACCGAAATATGTCAAAACATATTTTTATTTGGCAATGAGGTTTTTAAGGATAGTTTTGAACTAAAAAGAAAGTTTAGTGATATGAGAGTTGCTGAACAATTAGTGGGCCATGAATTAACATATTCCCGCTGCAGGCAAGAGAGGCAATAAAAACTGGGATCCTTCATGAGAGAGCAGCTGAAAATATTTCATGCTATTTCCAAGTTTCAGTAAAAATGAGGCCATTTCAATAACAGTTTACTGCATTGCAGAAGCCACCTAGGATATCAGAACCAGAAAGGTAAGTAGGCTGAATGTCCTTTTATTGTACAGGCTTGAAGAAGTGCAAAAACCAAACAAGCAGCAGAAATAAGATTTGAAACAGTCTCGCAGTGAGGCCATTTCAGCACTGTTAGTTACAAAGCCCAAGAAATACACATTTTGCTGTAACATTTGTGGCAGGTGTCAGCAGGCAGAAAAATGGCTCGGATGCTTTGCTCTGTCTCTTTGGTCTTTTCTGTTGTTCGGGATCATGGTGAAGTTGTTAGCTGGTTTTATTTCTGGTATTTCAGCTTCAGACCTGATACCCATGTCTCTCGTCACTTCTTTAGCTTGCATCCATGAGTGGTAGAGAGCAGAGTGTGTACACCCTGAAAAAGAGAGCTGTATCATAGATATGGTGTACCTGAGATCTGGTGTACCATTGCTATTGTTCTTACCAGTCAATGTTTTGTTTAGATGTACATTTTTATTACCACCCCTTTGAATGATACTATTCTGAATGGATGGAGAGCAGGGGAAGCTTTAAAGCGGTTCCTCACCTGATGCTTAAACCAACCTCTAGCAATTTCATCCCTCTGGGACTAACATCACCCTCTCTTGGGAGCCACAGCCATGCTCTCTCTCCTCTGCTTCTTTATGCCAGACCCAGAAGCCTGTGCCGAATGTACATCAGCCTTGGCCACAGGAAATAGCTTTTTTTTGATGTTGTTGGTTTTTTTACCAAATTTTTACCAATATTCATCAGGTAACAGAGCCTGGATATAACTCTGTTTTCCCCCTTACTAACGTACAGCAAGTGACTAGGGAAAACACAACCATTTGAAGTGGAATTACCCAGGGACAATTTCCCAAGGGTAAAATCCAGGCTTGACCTCACAGAAATTAGTCGATTTTTGCCCAGTTTGTTGCAAGTTGTTTTAAATAATTTGATTATATTGCAATTATTTCTCAAGGCTATGGGGTTTGAAGGGGAAATTCATTAGAATACCAAGGGCTGTATGTTTCTGTGGGTCAATTTGTGAGTGAAGGTCAGAAAATTTCATGCAGCAATAAAACACAGCAGTGAATGGTGATGTTTGAGATTGCAGTAGCCATATGTCCATGAGCAAGTAGGATGTGCCACAGGCAGACGTGGCTTTAGGGTACTTTCATGTAGAGAACTTATTTCAAATAAACTTGTGAAAAAAGTTAAAGTGACTTGGAAACACAGCAGGAAGGAAAAAAAGCCTTTCCGCCACATAGATAGAGGAGGCAGAGATACTTCAATTAAAAGTAACAACGTCCAACTGAGAAGTTATTGCAGAAGACATAGCTACTGCAGACAATATCCTGTGTAGACAAACCCTTCTAGAATTACTTTACCTCTTTGAACAAAGCAAATGTTAGAATGACTCAAATGTAAAAAAAAATACATTCTTGGAAAAGAGCATGCAAACTTTGAAAGACTAATGGATGGTCTGAACCTAAGCCAGGACCACTTAAATAAACAATATACTACTTTATTTTTGACGCAGTCTCAATCAGTACAAATCTAGCAATTCCTGCAAGGTGAGGGATGTGTATTCCATTCACAAATATATGATTCTCTATATGTAGGTGAAATAGAGGTGGAAAGCAGCAGCACATTTTCTCAGCAGAAAACACCATAGGGTGACACTATTCGTCATAAGATTACAATTCCTTCCTATGGAGTAACCCTCACTAAAAAGTCATACAGATTAACTTATAGCTAGTGTAGACACCTTGATTACCAAGGGAAAAAATTACTTACATTGAATAATGCATTACATTTGCAAAAATAAATTTCAGCAACATAATTATTTAAATACAATCAAAATGCATTAGAAGCACTGCCACAAGACAGATCATAGAACAAATAATAAATACTTTTAAAGCTAAGTTATGCCAGGTCAAAATCTTGGTACCTTAGTTGTTAAGCTTCCTTATGACTTTATCAAGCAATTGAAGACATCTCCTCATTTCTGCACGGCTGATCTCCCAGGAGCACAGGTTGTGTTGTTTGTCTTTAAGAAAACAATCTATTTTTTGGAAGTACTTTTTCAGTTTCAGCCTGTTGACTTCTTTACTCCCAAAGTAGTGGGTCTGCTTCTTCATTACACATGCCTCCAATTGCTCAATTTGCTGATAAAGTCCATTTTGGAATTGTTCTAAAGCTGTCCCATCCCAAGCAGCCAGAGTCAGATTTTTGCTAAAGATATAGAAGATGTGTTGCAAGATCTCTTCAATGGCCACTTGGACAGCCTCTTTCTGTCTGGGCTTTAGAACCTGCTCAGGAAATCTGAAGGACATTTTCTCTCTTAGACATTGTTGAGGAAACTTTTTGCCCATTTTCTCCAAAAGTTGCAGGCTGTTCTCGATCACTTTTCTTTGCTGTAAAGGAAGGTGGTTACACTGAAGACTGGAGATGGTGGTGGTGCACAACAGTATGAGGCCAACTTGTATCAAGCCAAAAGCATTCATGATAAAGATAAGCTCTTACGTTCCTCCTTTCCTGTGTATAAACTCTGAGAGACAGGCTGGGATGCTTTGAAGGTCATTCGTAGGCTCCTGTTTCTTCAAAATCTTGAAATTTAATTATTCTGTAGGAGAAGTTTTCTTTCATCATTTTTTGGTTTTTAAGGTTTTCCCCCTTGTGTATGCTTTTGACACTTACCACTTTCATTTTCTGCTTTATGACTTCATTGTCTTTTTTTTTTGCCACTTTCTTTTTATTTCAACTGGATATTAGAATGTTATATATATCTTAGATTACCTGTTCCCTCTCCCTCAAAAATTCTACATGAAGTATAATGAGAATTTAAAAGAAAACGTGACAGAAATATCCTTAATTTCTTAATATTATAGCAGTGGAAGAACATGTTGAAACAAAGTAACACTGGGTGGGTCAGGGACCTGTTGAATACTACTACTATCCTGTCTCCTCAGCATGATTTATACTTCCAAAATTCAGTTAATTTTTCTTTACCTATTTTCATTCAGGGAAAATATTTTCTTTCTCCTCACCTTTATTTCTCTCGACCATTTAGACTCAAAGGACAGGTGTCATATCATTAAAATATGTGTGTGTGTGTGTATATATATAAAAAAAATGTGTACATGCATTAATACCTATTGGTATTTTAATGCATACACACTGCTAATTAAATGAGGCCTTGATCTCACTTAGAGACTGTAAGTGCCATGCGAATACACATGGGAACAGGTTAGATATGTCAATGCCAGTAGAGGACAGGTCTGAATTCTGACATTAAATGGGAAAAATATGAATAGAGAAGACAAAAAGTACTCTAAAATTCAGCCATTTGCTTTCCTTAGTNNNGCTAAAATTCAGCGATTTGCTTTCCTTAATGTTGTACTTTAGCAGGCAGCTAAACACCACACAGCCGTTCACTTACTCCCCCCAGCAGGATGGGGGAGAGAATCAGTAAAAAGGTAAAACTCGTGTGTTGAGATAAAAACAATTTAATAGGACAGACAAGGAAGGGAAAATAATAATAA
>VYZW01062869.1:10136-22285 GCA_013401315.1 Balaeniceps rex
CAGACTATGCAAATTGTTTATGAGCATTGTGGGAAACATCCAATAACTGCTGAACTCAAGAAAGTAATCCGTTTGGCTTGAGCAGGCAAGGAACCATCATCACACAGAATTTTATCATTGCTGCACAATTCAATGGCAATGAGAGTTGCGCATGTAAAGGCCAAGCAGTTCAAAGTCTTTCTCAGTTGCTTTACTGTCACTACAGTAACAAACCAAGTGTCTGTTGCACAAAAGAGCATCCGTGTGTGATGTTGCTGAAGGAGAGGGTGCCATGAGAAAGGAAAAAGTGTGTGTCTGCTCTTTCTGTCTCCTCTGCAAATCTGAGCTGAATCAGGAAGATGGGGACACTGAAATGAGGACAGTGTCTATCCTTAGTTGTAGCAGATCCAAATGTAGGTTTGTACCAGACAAGCTGTATGGCAGATGCATTTTTTTAGATTCCTGGTGTGTCTGCTTGCTTCCTTCCTTGCAGAGATCAGTAATTATGTCTGGGGAGACAGAGAAGAGTTCCTCTGTAGCATGGTCTGGAAATAGCCCTTATGCAAAAGCTCTGCAGAGTAAAGCAACATGGCTGTATTTAATAAAAAAGAAGAAAAAAGTAGATATTGCCATGTAGAACTTAAGAGAACATTAAAATGTTGACATGCTTTTGGGGCCATTTTATAGGATAATAATTCTCTCCTGAGTTCTACGTGATGGCACTAAACACCTTGTAGAAAGACTAGCATGTTTATCAAGCGATTAATGCCTGCACATTTCCAGCCTCTGCTGCCTACTTCAGTCGTCCTCTTTTTTGCTGTCAACTTTACATGGACGAAGGGACATATTTTCTGGCATAATTATAACAAGTCATCACTACTTTGCTGTGTTGCAGTGACTTGTTAGGTGGGCATCTGGCTTAATTCTGTGGCTGTAGTACACTGAAGTGCTGTGTATGGTTGAGAACATAGGCTGATTTTCTGTCATCATAAGAAACAGCTGCCTGTTGCATTATGGATATTTTTCAGTGCATTACCTGCTCAAAGACCTATCTGTGAAATACTGGATTGTTAGAATTATCAACTTGCACCTGATCTTTCCCGTCTAGTGTGAAAGTCTTTCTTTTACAGATGCGTAGTGACAATTGCTCTAAGGAGCACGGAGGTCTTCGCAGGACAAGTAGAAATCCAGGAGTATACATGACGCACATATCGAGAAGTGAATTTGTCACTAAGATATTTCGCCCTAAAATACTTGGCCCAAACAAATGCACATTTTCTGCTAGAGGGCTTTGTTTTATTAAAGTTAACCCTAGGTTCTAATTTGGTTTTTTCCCCTCAAAGACAGGCAACTGCGTACTCCTACAGCTATGATCTATAAGTGTGGCTGTTGTAGAAATAGGTTTTACTGCAGATTGCTGAACAAGAGCCATAGATGCTGTTGTGCAAGGATAAAATCCTGCTGTAGTAGGCATTCATGTTAGATGATAGCACAGGGATGCTTGATTTGTTTGAAAATCCTGTTCTTGTGACTCACCATCTTTGTTTAGTGTGGAGTAGTGCTCCAGGTTGTATTAGATTATAAAACGTTTGCTCTTAGAGTGGAGTGCTTCAGTCAATAGGGAAAAAACATAGATTTTTCTTATTTTCTAGCACATTCTGCATACCTCTTTTCTGTTTAAAAATGTGAAATCTATATAATACTCTACATAAAATGAACATGATTTATTAATGCTTTAAACCAGAACAAAGTGAAAATACACATTTTTTCGCTTAAATAACATCTGCGTAACTACAAAATATGTCGATCGAGTATAATGCATATCTGTTTCAATACTGCTGAGCTCCAGTCAGTAGAATTATTTTTAAATGCATATAAATAGCTATCTTATCTCATCTTCAGAGCTCCCTTAGGAAGGCTGCTTTTTTAATTTTCTTTTTTTTCCCTTCCTCCTCTGACTCCCTTTTCAATGATAGATTTGGTTCTGGTAAAAGCTAGTAGACTGAAAGCTCATAATTAAAAAAAAAACAGTCCTCTCTTCCCTCCAGAATAGACAACAACAGTGCTTCTATCAGCTATTTTCCAGATTTGTGGAACAACTTGTGGGGGTGACAGGTAATTTACTAACTCCATCTCATCAGTCTGACTTCTTTGCTGAAGCTCTTTCAGAAGCTGCCAGCAAGTGCTGTTACATGGACCTGTGTAGTTTTGTCCTGGGAGCATCCCTCTAGGCACAGGTCTCAGTTTATCTGCCTTCATGAGGTGCCTGGGAGGCAAGGAAGTGTTTGTTATTCCTGCTCTCCAGCTGGAGGGAAACAGTTTGTCCAAAATTGCATGAGATGGTTGTCAGCTGCAGAATGTGCCCCCTAAAATGCAAAGTCTCAGGTTTGGTTCTTCTTCTCCTTTGTCTTCTGCATAGAACAAATCTAGGAGCTGGATGGTGGCCATCACTTTTCACTCTAGAATTTTAGCCATTACTTTCTTTTTCATATTCAGACAGATTTCCTGGGAATGCAGGTTCCTTATACCTCTGAGCATGAACAGAATTGTCACAGTGGAACAGCTGCAAAGAGAGAAAGCACACCACAAATTTCATAGAATAATAGCTACTTAGCAGGGGAATTAAGAAGGAAATTTCCTTATGTTGATTTGATCTGCATTCCAGTGGCACGAGTGCTTACTTTTTCTTTTCCCATCTAAGGTTTTCTTTTTTTCCCCCATATGTCTCTTGATTGAGATGCCAGGATGGTCTTTTTCAGTATCAGTGCCTGTCTAGCTCTGCTGCTATGCAGTTGTGCTGGTTTTGGCTGGAATAGAGTTAATTTTCTTCATAGTAGCTAGTATGGGATTATGTTTTGGATTTGTGCTGAAAGCAGTGTTGATAACACAGGGATGTTTTAGTTATTCCTGAGCAGTGCTTACACAGAGTCAAGGCCTTTTCTGCTTCTCACCCCACCCCACCAGCGAGCAGGCTGGGGGTGCACAAGAAGTTGGGAGGGGACAGAGCTGGGACAGCTGACCCCAACTGACCAAAGGGATACCCCATACCATATGATGACATGCTCAGCATATAAAGCTGGGGAAGAAGGAAGAAGGGGGAGATGTTTGGAGTGATGGTGTTTGTCTTCCCAAGTAACGGTTATGTGTGATGGAGCCCTGCTTTCCTGGACATGGCTGAACACCTGCCTGCCCATGGGAAGCAGTGAATGAATTCCTTATTTTGCTTTGCTTGTGTGCGTGGCTTCTGCTTTACTTCTTAAACTGTCTTTATCTCAACCCATGAATTTTCTCACTTTTGCTCTTCTGATTCTCTCCCCCATCCCACTGGGGTGGGTGAGCGAGTGGCTGTGTGGGGCTTAGTTGCTGGCTGGGCTTAAACCACAACAGCAGTTGAATGTGAAATACTTACTCCTCACAGCTGCACCCAGCCCTTCTCCAAGGTAGAGAAGAAACTCAAAAGGAATGGACAGAATTACCAAAGTAGGCTGGAAATCTTCCCACATGAAATGCTCTTATGAGACTTGCAGCATAGGGCACCTCTTTTGTTATCTATTTTACTGCACTGCACATGCAATGTGCTTAACTACTATGTGGGTTTATGCCAAAATGACTACAGTACAAATGCATTAGAAAAGGGAACTGTTGGCTCTGTAAGCATGGAAGCAGTAGCAGGACTCTTCTGAGGACAACAGTGAAACAGCACAACTGTTGCATGCCTGAAATTCCTATTAAACAGAGGACAGATTAGTTGGTATGCCTTTGCAACCCTTTGTGTAGAGCCAGAGGAAAAGCAGATTGTGTGCAAACACATATTAATGTTCCAGTGCAGATTTATTTATTTATAATCATTTCCTTTGACTTGGAAGTCTATGGCTCTGCTTAAGGGCAGCATTTCACAGCTAATAAAGAATCACCCAGAAATGGAAAAGTGTATGAAATTCCAAAATATTAACCCAATTTATACCCTTGAGGTAAGGGGTGTCCTGGTTTCAGCTGGGTTAGAGTTACTTTTCTTCCTAGTAGCTGGCATAGTGCTGTGCTTTGGATTTAGTAGGAGAAGAATGCTGACAACACACTGATGTTTTAGTTGTTGCTAAGTAGTGCTTAGACTAGTCAAGGACTTTCTTTTTCAGCTTCCCATGCTCTGCCAGGTACACAAGAAGTTGGGAGGGGGCACAGCCCAAGATAGTTGATCCAAATTGACCAAAGGGCTATTCCATACCATNATCCCACCGGGGGCGGGGAGGGTGAGCGAGCGGCTGCGTGGTGCTTAGTTGCCAACTGGGGCTAAACCACAACAGGGTTAATAGAAATCTGGAGTGAGTTCTTATTTTATCTAGGTCACTTAATTCATGCTTCTCTTATATACGATTCAGATGGGAATACAGCAATTGCCTGGCATTTAAAGATGTCTAGAAAATGTATTAATCTTGGCTGAAAAATGAGTGATTTTTACTTTCCTGGCAGGTAGTCTCCTGCTGTACTTTTCCAGCAAGAACTCACAGTCACAATCCTTAAATCTCCTTCTTGTTCTCCAAAATCCCTCTTCAAAACCCCTCTCTCTTATAGCGCACGGCTGTGTTTACTATTACTGACTAAAGAAGACTTCCAACTCCCTATTAGTTACACTTTTTTTAACTCTGTCTTCTTTTCCCTATCCCTTTCTTACCTTATGATCCTCACCCTACCCCATTTGTGTGTTTAATTTGCTTTTTAAATCTGTTTCAAGCTGCCCAGCCTTCTCAGAGGGATTCACAGTCTGTTACATTGTACTGCACCTAGTGCAGTAGATGCCAACTACCCCTTCTGTGCTACTGTGATATTTATACTAAATGATATTATGCTAATAAGAAGATTATTTATTTCTGTGTGATGCTGGGCAAGTAGCAATATTGAGACTTTAACAGTGATTGCAGCCCAGCTGAGAACCCTTTCTCTATTTGGGTGGAGTCAGACATTCTGTGAGACATTTCAGCATTCAAAATATTTCATTCATTTTTTTTTCCCATCAGCTTTCTGAATATGTGCTCAATACCATGCAAGTATTGAGCTCAGATAGCTCAAGAAGATAATCCAACTGCCAAACAATAAAGAAATTTTTAGCTTCCATTGTAAAATTATAGAGAAGTAATTAACAAATAAAAAACTCGGTGTACTGATGGCATTGTGTGAGATCTACCAAATGCTACAGAAAAGTGATAAAAACAGATGGCTCTTATTTGAAAGTCTTTCCCAGATGAAAAGTCAGTGGTTTAATCAACATGCATGCGATGTACATATTGTAGTGCTGAGAATGGCCATTTGTGCTTTGCACTTTGATCACTTTCCCTAATAAAACTGGAGCTGAAATTATTTTGTTCACTCAGGAATCGCAAGGGCTTCAAAATGCAAGGAAAAAAACAAAGGCTTTCAAAGAAGTTGTGCGAGAGAAATAAAAGAAAAAAGGTCTAACACTTTTTTATATTCCCTTTTATGAACACACAAAGATTGCCAAAATTGCAATACACAGTATGGACTAGTATGTGGGCCTAAGTACTGAGAAATGACTTCTAGTTGTCGATGATGATTTTCACAGCAAATGGGAAATTTAGATAAGAACTGAGTGTCTCTGTAGAAACAAAACAGTGTTACTTTCCATTTACAGAATAGCACAAATAATCTGGAGGTTTTTCCTTCTCCAAGTCTTTTTAAATAGCTAAATTAATCCTGGCCATGTACTGTGTAAGTTCTTCACTCTTTGCCTTGCTATCCACGTGGCTTCTTTGACAAACGCAGTTCAAAGAATCTTTTTGCTTCTTTAGTCTCCACCTCGGTTAATTATGACAAACTGTTAATATTTAGTTTTTTAGCAGAATGTAGAATAACAAAATATATGCCAAACATCTTGAGACCTGAGTTAAACCCTTCAGTTTTGTACCGATTACTCTTTATCTCATTGTATTGAAATCTGTGGGGTTACTCTTGATAGTATTTATAGTGGTGTGAGTGAAACCTGCAACTGTACCGAATTTACTATGTCTAAATAATAAAATTTGGTTATTGGAGATTTAATTGTGACATGACTGAGTGAAAGTTGCATCAGTGTGGACTGGCCTGTTGAACCAAGCACTTTTTGGTTTTCTGTCAGCAACCTTGATTTTCAGTTATTCAGTTAGTCTTAGCTAGCATTGAAGTGGTAGGCTGAAGTGGATCTGGTTGGAAGTTTTAAAAACCCCTAGGGGTAACATGGTGTAATTGGCAGTGTAGTGTTAGTTAATGTCGAACAGGTTAGTTTAAATTCATTTCAGAGGTAGCAGCAAGATCTGTTATGTCTTTTCAGCTGCTTGGCTGCTAATCCCCAGGTAAGTGGCAATAATGAATTGAAAAGGTGATAACATCAGTACCTGCTGCGAGATCTATGCAATAATTTTTCTCTTATTCCCAAACAATCAGTGCGATATGCAGTGTGTTGTCTTCCTTCTCCTAATAACCACCCCATTGCATCTTAAAACATTAAAGAACAAAAGTATTCTGCATCAGAAAACTGAGAACCTTTGCTGTCCTCTGTAAGCCTAAAATGGGCTCTGCTTCCGTAGCCACAAAAAGTTTGTAGGCAATGTAGGATGTAGTATGGAGAGAAAGGCATTACAAGGTCTCAGCTCTGTGCTGCCCAAATAGCATGCTTTCCAAGTCTCTTTAAATTTTCAGTGGTTTGTGAATGGAAAGCAGTCATTTTACAAGAACCAAATAAGAAGAATTAGTCAAGTTTACTGTAATGATAATATATTGATTAACATAAACACTAAACTATTCAGAAGGCTGGCATAACATCTGTTTCAATCAATCAAATGTAAGGTGACTGTGGCCTTTAAAATTTTTAACGTTCTGCTTTAAAAGAATAGACATAGTGGCTTATTTCTGTTCTTACTAGAAAAAATAATTGACAAAGACTAGATCTATCCTTTGAACTTTAAATGAAACAAATACTGCCTATGATTTTTTTGTGATGTCTCTTGCACTGGAGCATAAGTTTTCTATGAATTCTTTAAAGGAAGACAATTCAAGTTCAAATGCACTTGTTAAACGGCAAGCCTTCATCTTGAATGCATTTTCATGGCAAGGAAATACCTGTTCTCAGGGTAGTTCACCTTTCCACATGCACTACAGATGTTTTTTAAGCGGAAGTCTACATGGACTACCTGGAGATGAGAGATCAAGCCTACTGCAAAGAGATCTGTGGGAGAAGTGCTGCACTGAGTATCACGTTACATCCTATCTTCAGGGAGCTTATAAGATCAGCTAGACAAGAAGGCATTTAGGTCTATATTTATTGAAACGCCAGTGTTAGTCTTGTTGCACAGTGGAATTTGCTTTCGTGCTATGAATTTTCGTGGGGCCTTAGATTGTCAAAGAAAGTCTTTCCCTTTGAGATGATGGGTGTTTGGATGGTCCCTAGAGCAGCTGGAAAAAGTACATTTTGAAGGAGCTCATCTCTGGTGTTCTGGAGGTGTATTCCACACCTGTTGCATGAAAGTTACTTTGAGGGAGAATGGGGATATGTTGAGGACACAGCTACAACATTTGCCGGCCTGATGGTACCCTAATCACTAATACTTCAACAGGGGTGCAGAACTGCTTTGCCAGCTTAAAATCTTAGATATCTGGTATGGACTTCTGTGTTCTGTTTTCTTGGCTGGCTGTTTATAAATCTGCTCTTGGCAATGCACAGGACAAAAGGGATCAGCTACATCTTAAATAGTTATTGTATGCCTATGACAGCAGGAAGAGGACAAGTGGGAATCTGGAAGGTACATACAGAAATGACAGCATGCAGAAGATGTTGCAAACCTTTTTGCCAAATCAACCACAAAATACATTCAACCATGTGTTTCACTGATATGAAGAGCTGTTGAAAAGTTACAGGGTGGGAGAGCTGCGTGTTCAAAAGTTTGACTGTCTAATGTGTAATTTCTTGCACATTTACTGTGTTGAGTTTTTCATTCTCTCCTTAATTACCACTGTTCCACCTACACAAGCAATGAAAGACTCAGAGGTTCCAAAATAACATAAAATTTTTTTTACAAGTGAATACATTTTTCTTTTTAGCATAAACTAATTCTGGCTGAATATGAAATGCATTTTGATTGAAATGGCAGAGCAGTGAAATTTCTAAAATTAATATTACTATATTTTGATCTTTTTTTGTGTGAAATAATCTGGAGTTCTGCAGTTTTGTAGATGAGGCTTAGCAGCCAGTCTCTTCACCTTTTAGACGAACATTATTGCAGGGGCTTATTTTCTGTGTGGACAGAATTTCATGAGAGGCTCACAGAATTGCTCATGCATCACAAAGTTTTTGGTCCTGCAAAGGCAGCAGGTGACAGTATTCACCAAGACCATAGGAACATGCCACAGAGAGCAGCATTGTTTGTATGGAACAGCAAGATCACAGTCATGAATACAGTGTGCTTCCTTCCCAAAACACATAGTTAGTTTAGAAGTGTTGTTAAGAAATGTGACTGGGGTCCTGAGCCTGATTGCTTCTACATGGACTTGTTCAAAAGGAAGGATGAACAGGACAGGCTTTCATATGATACTGCAAACCAGACAGGTGGGATATAGTATGACCTTGTTTCTTGTGAAAGAAAACAGTCTCTGATACTGAGCCCACTGTTGAGGATAGTTACAGGAAAAAGAAAAAGGAGAGGCATCACATCTGAGTACCAAAAAGGTAGTTCTGGAGGTGGAGAGGAGAAAATAAGATAAGGGGCTTTATAACTACTTCATGTTCACATAGGGCTCCAACAGAAATGTCCACTCTAGCAGAGATTCAGATTTATTTTGAAGTCTTGAATCAGGATCATATCCATTTTCTAAAGATATCATTTTCCTGAAATGTCGTCTTCTTCCGGTTCCTCTGATTATGGTGTCAGTCTGGAATCAAGGCTGGTAGAGCTCTGATCTCTACACTCATTTTGGAAGGGCACAAAAGAAATCTTGCAGAAAAAGTAGGAGGGACTTGTGAGCAGAAAATAAGAAACCATATAATTCTTTTGCAAACCTTAGGCAAAAATAATTCTTGCTCAGTAAACATGAAGAATCGATGAATGCTCTATCCAGTGCTTGTTTAAATATAAATGATAAATAATGTTGCTCTCCAAATCAAAGCAGACACTAGTTCTGAACAATTCTCCACTGTACTAGAGGCCAAATGCAGCCCTTGAAGTCTACATTTGGGAATCCTGAGGGTAGACTTCAAAGCCTGTTGGCTAACGCTTCTGGTAATCTAAAAGTGTTAGATTTGCTCTGTGAGTTTTTGCTAACTGAGGTTGCATGGTGATAAAATTAATAACCTAGGGTACTTACATATAATTTACAATATCTATAAAATATTGAAAATATAAGAATATAATGCTAATATTACTGTGTGGGAGAGTTGATGAGAATAGCAATTAACTGATGTTTGTGAATCTTTGACATCCTTGTATGAAAGATGCTATGTACAGCAAGTGCCAAATATGATCATTATCATCAGCAATATCCTTCTGACTCTAATTAGATGATTGAAGGACAAGTCCTAGAACAATGCTGCACAAGACAAGCTGTCCGTCACTGAATCTCTTAAAATTTTCTTTTTATTAGCATGTTAAATGAATTAAGGGAACATCTATTTTCTTTCTTGCTTAGATTTTTTTTTTCTAACATAATTGTTATGAAAACCTGCCTTGGGATTGGTTTTGCTTTGATTTACCTCAGAATTACTTGCTTTGAAGGCGTGTAGGTTTTCTCTGTAAGCAGAAATAGTGATTGATGATCCTTGCTTATTGTCATCCACCCCAGAACTCAGGAGTATAAATACAGCTAATGTTTGCATGTTTGCTGTAGTTTTCGTTTGGGGACAGGCTTACTGGCTGCATGGTATTTCTCTAAGATTTTTTGCAGTAAATTGCAAAGACCACAGAAGCTTAAAAAAGTCTAACACACTAATACCACATGTTGTCTTGAGCCTCAGCTAGGATTTCCTGTCATCTGTCTGCACCTGTGGTACTTAAGGATTATTAATCACAGTGCTCACACAAGTGATAAATACTTAAAAAATGAGTTGTGGCTTTAGTCATATGCTCTTAAACAAACCTTGTATGTTTAATTCTTATGACAAAATTGCTTCACATGGAGACAAAGTCTCTCCTTCCCTCCCTAACTGCGTACTTTGAAGAACAGCTCCACCTGAGGAATCACTCAGGGATAAATGAAAAGACTTTTGTTTCAGCTTTTGAACTAAGTCCATGTTCACCTTAGAGATTTCAGCTTGGCAGTAAAGATGATGGGCAGTCTATGATATCCCAGTGTTTGAAGAAGGCATGTAACCTCTTAGAGAATAGTCCTTTCATATTCTAGTGTGAGTTCAACATACATATGCGTGTGTATGCTCACACATGTAAGTCTGAGAAGGGGGTCATCAACAGTATTGTCTTCAAAGTGAAACTCAAAACAACATTAGACACAGTAGTAGAAAATACTTTTATAATAGCAGATAACAGTGGTACCCTACTGAGATCAAGGCTTTTGTCCAGGTCTTCAAGGTCTTCAGTGAGCAGAGAACTGTTTTGTAACATAGCGAGGTAGTTTCAGACCACAGCAGTTTATTTCTCTTTTTGTCTGTATGTATTTTCTACACTATTTTGGTTTCTACTGACAAAATACTGCACAATACTCAGCTGGTAACCTAGTCACAGTTTGCATTCTTCATTAGGAGGGAAGAAACAGGAAAGTAAACTATCGAAGGAAATCTTGGTTTATCTGCTTGTGTTGTACATCACTGAAACTGTTTATCTGTGCAGATACAGCTGGTAAAATGTGATGTTGTCTAGTGTCCTCTTTCCACCAGTCAGACCAATGCGAAGAAGCCCTGATGTTCCAGCACAGGTTATCTCTTCACTGTGCAGCAAACCTTCGCTCCAGGCTCAGTGGAGTGAGCTTCATGCTGTTTGCAGGAGTTGTGTGCAGGTGCAGGTGAGCCACTGTTTCTGTTGAACTTTGTAATAAGGCTACATAGGCACGCTCGTGTTCTCTGAATAAGAAGAGTTGCAGTCCTGCCCTGGCATTCCAATACAAGCAGAATGGGCCAAGCAAGAATAAGTATGAACATGCTGGATAGTGAAACTGAACTCATGTCACCTCCTTTGCCTGCTCCTGGAATAGTGTAACAATGGACCTGCAGTTAGGTCATTTTGAGTGATGGCTTTCTGACACGCACAGATTCATAGTGCTAGTTTTCCTGTGTAGATCACACTCCATAGATAAGAAAAGACCTCCTCTTCAAGACTTTTTTCTGTTTTCTGAAGTAACATATGGCCCCTCTCTCCCTCTGCTGTATGTCGTCCAGGGAGGAGCTAAGTACCTCACTAGCTATATATATTTTGGATGTCTCGTGATTTGGACAGCTTAGTACTTTCTCTATTTGAGCACTGACTTTTTTTTTCATTTTTGTCATATTATTTGCCTGATGGTATCTGTATACATCTGGAAGTAGAATTATCAAGTCTTTTTCCTTCTTTCCTTTTCTTGTTCTCTATTTCCCTACCTCACTGTGTTTGTGGATGTATACATGCGTATGTAAATATAGATTCTTATCATTTTGCCTTTCTTTATTGAAGAGAAGGCTTATTTTGTGGTCAAATCAATTAGGAATCTGTGTATGAAATTGTTATCTGACTGACTTCAACATAAGTCTCACAATCGCTAGCCCTTGTTCTTGTGGGGGACTTCAGCTTACCAGATGTCTGCTGGAAACACAACACAGCAGAGAGGAAACAGTCTAGGAGGTTCCTGGAGAGTGTGGAAGATAACTTCCTGACACAGATGGTCAGTGAGCCTACCAGGGGAGGTGCCTCGCTTGACCTGCTGTTCACAAACAGAGAAGGACTGGTGGGAGATATGGTGGTCGGAGGCCGTCTTGGGCTTAGCGACCATGATATGATAGAGTTCTCTATTCTTGGTGAGGTAAAGAGTGGGGTCAGTAAAACCACTACCATGGACTTCCGGAAGGCAGACTTTGGCCTGTTCAGGATGCTGGTTGAAGGGGTCCCTTGGGAGACAGCCCTGAAGAACAGAGGGGTCCAGGAAGGCTGGGCATTCTTCAAGGAGGAAATCTTCTTTAAGGAGCAGGCTGTCCCCATGTGCCGAAAGAC
>VYZW01062870.1:0-17015 GCA_013401315.1 Balaeniceps rex
TGCAGATTGTTGACAGGTACTCAGACATCAGTCTATTTTATAAATGAGATCCTCTTCTATTTTAGGTCAGCAAATCTACCTAGGCTGAGGCAATTGCTTTCCAATTGCTCTGTGCTCCTGTAAAAGTTGCTGTCATAAACCTTTACATCAGGAGGATGAGAACTTGCTCCCTTCCTTGCCAAAATTTGTGCCATAGTATTTATAAGAACTTTGAATAGTCTTATTCATTTTTCAAATAACGCAGGCAAAACCCCACAATATTTGACTTTTAATTCTGTGTATATTCATGTGCTATCCTTGTCCCTATAGTGTCTGAACTCCTTTTAGTTAAAAATCAGACTAAAGCCTGATGTCTGTGAGGCTCCCTGTTTTCTCTCCTTGAAGGAATTTACAGTTGTGCATCCTATCCACTGGACCATTAGGACAGCAATAGTATTCCTGAATTTAGTCTTTCTTCACACACTACCTTGGTAATATCTAGTAGTATTGCAGCATTGTTGCATTAAAACTTTTTTTACAATTTTTTTTGTTTGTTTTTTGCTAGCATTCTTGTCTGGATCTTGTCCTTTAAATTTAATAGGCAACTATGAAATCATAAACCTGTCTTCAAAACTGCTGCTTGGTATAGCTCCCATAGAAAATTCCTGTTGACCTTTGGACGTGTATTCTGATGTTATGTTTTCAGAATGTTATGCTTTCATGATGATTTCCAGAGCAGTGATATTTGGATAAAAACCCTTTGAATTGCAATATTTTCAAGTGAGGGTGTGAAGACAGATGATGCTTAGTTTCTAAATCACGTACCATTTATTTGAGATAAGGCAGTTACATGGTTAGATGTCTGTCTTCTTGCATCCTGTTTGAATAGTGTTTATAGACTTGAGTCCTGCTTTTATTAAAGTCAGTGACAAACCTCAAACTGTAATGAAAGTAAAGCTACACCTCTTTGTTTAGGAGCTATTTTAGGATAGCTGCCAAAGCCCACAGATGATACGAAGAAATCTTAAGATGGTGTGGTCTGATGCCACAGTACAAATTCAGGTTTTAAATTTTGTTATATACATCACATGCGTACATTTTCTTGGGTGTTTTTAAATAATGGTGAAACAGTTTGTTTCATTTAGAATGAAACTTCCCTGTGCAGTGTTTGTAGCCTGCAAATTGCAGTTCTGTGTTCAGATGAGAGCCAAAAAATGAAACTACTAAGGAACAAATGAGTAATTAATTTGTAATGGCAATACTGTAACAGCAAATGTAGAATTTCATAACTGGAGTGAAATCAGTTTGATCTTGACAAACTAAGAAACTGGGATTTTTTGTGGGATTAGAGGTCTACGTTAGGAAATTCACGTGTTTTCCTGTAAATTGTAGTCTGGGTGGGGTTATCCTTCCCGTTATTAAGGTTGGCTAGTATGTTTTTTCTAAGTCAGATAAGAGTTTGATCAGATTTATAGCTTTTTTGAAGAGCAGGACTAATGGCCTATACTATTCAGGATTAATGTGTGTCTCTCATGAGTAGTTTAAGTTTGAAGACCCTGTCACAGAGTCTCTATTATGATTAAAGCTGTCACTGAGAGCCAGGTCAATCTCAAAAAGATTTTCAAATATAATATATCATGCTGCCAACATCCTTTTCTTGCAGGACATTTATACTTGTCATTATAGTAGCTGTCTGAAATGAATAGCAATAGTGATATCAGTCCTTTGTGAACTTTGCAAAGATGTGGTACTTCCCTCTTTTTAGAAAGGGTAGCAAGAGTGGAAAGAACTTACTGAACTTAGTTTGGTTTTTAATTAGTATTTTTTCTTCTCTGGGCAGTGGGGCACACTGGCTGGTAAGATTTTAGGGTCAGTAAAGTGCCAGTGTTGCTACGTATAATGAAAAGACCTGTTTCCTGCCAAAATAGGGTTGAAAAATATCAGCTTCCCTAAGAGGGCCAGACTCTGGATTTACCTGTTGTCTGTATTTCTTTCTTCGGTTATTTTCCTTATTTTGCCTTGGGTGTCACAATAAAGAACTGCCTTTTTGTGCCTCTTTTTAAGTAGTTTCTGTTCACTATTCAGCACAATTTCTACAAAAAAATTAAATAGAAATTAAGGGTTGACTCAGTGCTTGAATCTTAGGCCATTTGAACCAGCATCTTCATTCTGTAGCATTTTTCTCTCAATAGTCTAACTAAATGTATTATTTTTTGTTTACAAATTTTTTAAGCCTGCCTTGGTATCAGATGGTTGGGTTACATTTCTGTAACCCTAATCAAGTGCCATCATCTGTCTTCATGCATCTCTAGCATTCAGCTATGCACATTGACTCAACAGTGCCAGGAGACAATAAATGATTACGATTTTGTTCATGAGAGACCAAGTATTTGAGATCTGTTTTCACTCACAGTTTGAAACAGGCACAGTACTTTCTGCAGCAATGTCTGTTGCTGAAGGGCATGCCCAGAACTTTACTGCCAGCTTATTTAAATAAGCTGTATAATTTGAAGCAGGAATCCCGAGGCCTGGCCATCCCTTCCTGCGCTTAAAACGGTTGTAAGGGAAAGACTTCAAAACAAAAGACTCTCTGCTACACATTTGACTGATGGCATCAGACAGAGTGGGTACAAAACCAGTGCCAGTATGAAAGCAGTGAGCTTACAGAAGTGCAGAGAGCAGAACTGATGATGAAATTAGATAAACCCAAGAGAGAGACGCTTATTGGACTTGAGTATCAATCAGTGTGTGATACACTGTGTGCTCTTTCTGTTACAGCCAAGGATGCGGTCTTGCTCTGTCTGTTCTTGTGGGAAAGGTGATCCATCACTGACATTGCCCTTTTTTCCTCTCAATGTGGCAGAAAGAGCAGGTGTCATATCCTTAGTGCATGTATATCTGGGTGAATCTCCCTCTGCAACAACAAACTGGTGGTGGGGCCAACACTGTCAGTGAGGCTTGCGGGGCTTTTGGAGCCTGGTGCAGAAATCTTGCGTGCCTGGGAAGTCATCAGACGTGCTGCACATTCACTGTCTGCTCAGTAGGTCTTGCACACCTGCTGTTAGGGCTATTTTGTGCTGGGCCCCTTTCACATGATGGTCTAGGAGTGACATGATCCACGACTGTAAGCAGCACTGGCAAACTTGCTAATTCTTATCTCCCAAAGCATCCAGGCTGACTGAAAAAGCTCGATAGTCACTGGAGCTCAGAAGCCCCCATCCCAGGTGTCTGCTGCAAAATGGCAAACCTGTAAAAACGCATGAAGTAGTTGTTTTTCTCTTTACATTGCTCTTGGAGTTGTTCAGAAGAAACCCTTCACACTCTTCCAAACTTTCTTTGGAGGAGGATCCCTGTTCTTCCTTCAATGTACCCATAAAATGAGCAAGCCACCATCATCAGACTGTCTTTTCCTCCTCTAAGGTTTGTATGGTGTTTTTACAGGATTTTAGACACCTTGTGAATGTACAACTTGCAACGCTTTTCGGTTTTGCTGACAGTACTTCCACAAACTGTGTGTGTGCCTGTGTATTTCCTTATCTGGTCTTCAAAATAATACTTGGGTCTGTCAGCATATCCTTCTGCATTTTTGCAGAAAACCAATTAACCCCTCTGCACCCCTTTAAAAGCATCCAGAAATCATTTGCTAATGCTCACTGAAGTGCAACTGCTTTACTCCTGTATCTTAAAATAGCATTTTTAAACTCCTGTAGTTAATAGCTTCCTTAGAAAGAAACCTTCCTCTAATCAAAATAGCACTACTGAAGCTTTGCAAAGGCATGTGCCCTTTATTTCGTCTCTGGAGCCCTAAAAATTTAAGTTTTTTTCCCCTGTATATACCACCTTTCAGCTAATGATGCCCTTGGGTATTCCAGGACAGGAAAGCTAAGCAGATTCATATGCTAAAGCTGTTCTCTGTAACTCTAGTTAAACATAGTATTTATGTCCTTACCCTTTAAGAACACTGATTTCAGTGGGACTTTCAGTTAGGTTTTTAATTGGACATGGGTTCCTGTGTAATTCAAAGGCCTTTTCACAATTTCAGTTTATTTTTTAGAAATAATGTAACATATGATATTTGCGTATTGTATGTATGTTCTACTCTTGTGTATCCAATGTGAAAAGATAACCTGGTTTCCATGTTTTTAATTAATGAAACAGCAATAAAGAGAAACTTCCTAAGTTGGTTGTTCAGAGCTACACACCTGCATCTAAACAAAGGGGTCTTAAGGATTTAAGTTACCTCCCAGTATTCTTTTTCTTCAAATATTTGCCAGGAATTTTTAAGCAACAAAACTAAAACTTCCACATTATTTTCCCTTTTAATATTTTTCCTCAAAATCTAAAATCCCAGTTTGTTAACTGAAGCTGTCCAAAGGGAGCCATGCTAGGAGAGGAAGAAACAGAAAATATCCAAAGAAGATTAAAATAACTTTGCTGAAACCACCTCATAACTTGGCTTGGTTACCAGCTCTCAGCCCAGAGCATTCCAAAATTTGTGCTGGTGTTTCATTCGTTTGGGTATTTTACAAAATGGGGAACTCAAGCCTTTTTTTTTCCGTTTGTCTTTTGGCAGTCTAAGTGAACTGGTAATTTATGCAGTTGCCTATCTGAAGTATGTCACTTCTCAAAGGTCTTCAGACGTCATAAGCCCACATCTGAAAATGAATGAATATCTGTATTGTCTCCATTGTATCTAACATTTTTCACATCAAGGAAGTATGCCTAGTAAATTAACAAGCTAGTTGTACTAAATAGACAGTATTCCATGTTGCTATGTCCTTAGTTGCTTCAGCTGTCTATCCACTAGCTAACAAGCAAAACTGTGTGATACCACTTTAATACCTTCAGAGTACACTGCAGGGATGCTCCAAAATCATTCTTAGCATGCAGGAATGTTTATATTGAAGTTAGAGACTGCTATTAGACTGCTATTAGACTGCTGTGTCATCTAACCTATCTGAGATATTCCTAGCTTCTTGTTTGCTGCAGAATATAGCCATCTAAAATGGTTAATCTTTACAAGAGGCAGAGATTAATCAGGCAAATCAAAATAAAGAAGAAAATCACAAGTATGATGAGGTGCATCTGCAAAATGAGGATGTTAGATCAATGTTAATTAAATAATGATTTTTAAAAAGCACATGAGCAATAATTTTAATAAATGCAACATGTTTTTTCTTACCTTTAACACCTGTTATATTTGTGTATATTCCTTTCATTAACAATGCTTGTCATCTTACATGCGGCAAACACTGTTGACTTTTTTCCTTTGTATAGTGTTAGAAGCAGAAAGCAATAAATGAAAGAAAACTGGATAGGAAGAGGAAAATTCCTAAAAAAAAAAAAAAGATTTTAAGATGCTTTTATTTCAAAATATTAGAAAAAGCATACTTATAATTTTTGCAAGAGTTTCTTTGTTGAAATTACTGTTTTCCAATCTTTTTTTTTTTACAAAATCCTTTTTGCCCAATTGAAAATGAAAATGTTCCTGTAACAAAGTCACTAGTTTTAGATAACCATGTGGGAAAAAAGAAGAGGAACAGAACATTTTTCAAGCAGAGGAGGGAAGGGAATCCTATTGTAAAAACTTTTAATTGACTTTTGGTTTACTCTAAGCAGCCAAATTTCCAAAAGTTAGGACTTGAATGTTTTCCTGAGCCCACTTCAGAGCACACTGAAGTCTACTAAGAGCCGTGGCAGCAAGTGATAGTGGTGAAGATAGGTGAAATGGGATATAAAATCTGAAACTTAATTGACCACTTTTGAAGCATTTCAAGTGTCACTACAATATAAATTGTAGTCTTCAGCATAGACTTTCCTTATTCCACATAGAATCTACCTTTTGCAGGTGAGTTTTAGGTTGTGTATTACAAAAAAACATTGAGCAACTCTGGCTCAGTGATTTCCTAAACCAGAATTCATTACAGCCAGTGAGTGTAGTCTGAAGAAGAAGTACTGTGTTTGTCCTGTTATTACATTCTTCTGTTTATAGCTGTTGGAGATAAAATTCTGGAGTACAAGGACCCTTGAGCTGACCTGGTAAGGTTGTTCTTAGGCAGTCTAATTAATTAGCTCATGAATGAAAAATAGGAAGAGACTACCCACAGTGAGGGCATAATCTCTTTTTTCGGAGGCTTTTAAGGGCAGGTGACATAAATTTATGTGGCTTTTGAGGGGAGAGGGAATGACTGAGCAGGGAGATGAGCTCTATCCTTCAATTGTGCTTCATGATTACAATGTCAAAAGTCAGGGAAATGTGCCAGGAAAAGGAAACAGTGTGCTATTAGAAAAGAGCATAATCTGAAGTACTTTTTCCAGTCACTTGTGCCAGTGACATACCTGAATAATCCAGCCACTAGGGATAACGTGATAATGGCAATGCCATTGTGGATTGCATTTGTGTCACAGATGTCCACTGCTCATGGCCCTTCTCCACATTAGAAAACAGGGAAGATGTGTTTCCAGGTGAGCCGATAATGCTCTTTCAGGCAGGCAAGCTTCATCACTCACTGAATAAGCAATAATATATTGATCATTCAGGAAACATCTCCTGTAGAGCTGCTTGCCCTGGAAAATCAATCCTTGACTAATTGGTGCATTTTGTAGAAGCAGAATCTACAATAAGTCTTAAATGACTTGCATTTCACGTTCTGTACTTTCAGCTGGGTGTCTGGTGTTTTTTTTTATAGGGAATGCTTAAATATTTATTCCTAGTTCACTGTTTAGTGTTAAAAAATGTACTAATGCCCTTTTCTTAGATCTTCAGTGACCTCAGAACTTCTACGTTTCTGAGATCTTCTTAGAGTTGGGAAGAAAATGGAGCTTAAGTAGATAAACTTCCACTGTACTTCCACTATACCATGAGGAGGAGAGAACTGCAGGTGGCTTCCAATGGTGAAGAGAGAGGCTGAGCATTAGGACAATTTTTAAATTGTATACGGACTGAAACATTTTAATACACTGTGTAAGGTACTGCAGAATACTTTCTCTTCTGTAATGTAGCACTCTTCTGCCCTTCAGCAAAAATACAGTTTGACTTATGTTGATAGAGCTGGTGGCTGATTGTACTTTACAGGCATCATTCAAGGGTCTAGAGCAAATTGTCGCGTTAAGGAAATAAGTCACCAAGTGAACAGAAAAATATAATATTATCGCAGCCTTGCTCTTTTCCCAGAACTGATTCAGATGAATCTTGGCAGCTTGGGATTTTCATATCAGAAAAGTCCATAAACAGTTATTTAATTTTCTATCAGTATTCTCCCTCATAAGACTTTCAGTAGAGATATATTTGAATCTCGTGCAGAAAAAAATCTGGCAAGCAAGATAAGTATAAGAAATAAAATGGGCATAATCAAAATTCTGTGGCCTGACACTAATAAAGAGTGCTAAAATCCACTTATCACACAACCCCTCCTAGATTTGGTATCTATGTAGCAAAATAGAGCCATTAGCTGCAACTCCATAGCTATCTTTTTCTACCCAATCGATGGAAATGCCTGGAGAGAAAAAACGGCATATATTGGAGAGGCTGCAATTGCATTTCAGAGCTACAGAAAAATCTGTGACTTAAACATCAAACAACAAATCTTCAACTGAAATGCTTCTTTGTATTATCTGAAAATGTTAAAGTTGGAAGTACATCAAAACTCATAAATAGATGTCTAAGTGCCTTCTGAAGTGGATAGGGCTGCCTGAAAAACCTCTCTGAACCGGACTTAAAGGGAGGACTTGATCATAGAAAATAGGGTTGCAAAGGAACACAGATGAAGAAAAGGACAGTATACCTGAAAATATACATGAAGTAGGTGTACATTAAATGGATTTAATTTCTGGAAGGTACTTATCCAACAAATCCTTGAAATCTTCTATGATGGAGGTTCCACCAACTTTGATTGACAACTTATTCCTGTGCTTCTTTGTCCTTATTGCTAGGAAGCTTTTCTTTTCCAATGTTGAACAAAATCTCTACTGCTGTAATTGAAAACACTAATACTTGTTTTACTCATGGTAGGCATAAAGAGGAGTTTATTCCCTTTATCTTTTTATGGCTACCTCTTACAGATTTGAAAAGTCAATACACATCTCCCTAGTCTTCCCTCTCTAAAGAAAACAGCTCAGTTTTTTTCTTTCTTCTAGTAAATGTTGGTTGTCTTTTTACTAGCCCTGTTCCCTGAACTTTCTCCAGTTGATCCGTGTCCTTTTTGGATTGCCATGTGGAAAATTAAGTGACTTTACATACCAGACATGTAAAAAGGTGTCTTGGAAGAGATACAGATGGTAGATGATAGTCTTTAGTCTGCCAGAATGGAATGCTCCCAGATTCATGCATATGGAAAATTGAAATGCAGGCATAGGTGAAGCTGTGCTTAATCAGTCAAACCAGCTGTCATTGAACTTCATCAAAATCTGACGCCCCAGATAAGGTTGTCAGGCATTCCCAAATGATATATCAATTGCTTTATGAATTCAATATATGTGGAGTCAGGTTCTGCTGCACCACACCCTTGTGAAGACTTCTGTGCTTTAGAAGGTATGAAGTGAAGTATGAAGTAGCTGTCATTTCTTTTGAACAGGCTGTTAGCATCAAACAGCTAGATTACTGTGCTTTTGTGCGCTTGACTGAGGTAGCCTTTCAAACAGACAGACGTCCCAGGTGGAGTGACTGGTGATATATCAATTTTATTATTGGTTTCCTTACATTCATTGGTTCCCTCACGTTTGATATATTGCATGAAATACAACACCTATTTTGAGTTTAACAGCAGAAGGTTCTGCTCAAAAGCAAAAGCTTTATCTGATACCTCCTTGAAACACCTGGCATTTGCTTGTTAAGTTTACAGAAAAAAAGATTTCTTAATATGATATGCTTGAGAAATATCATTCAGTCAAAAAACCAATGTTTATTTGATAAGACACAGGAGTTAGAACTGTATCTATTAACTTTTCTACATTAGAGTCTTTTACTGTATAAATAATGAAGTACATAAGATTAAAAGGCTAAGGCAAACTTTACTAAATAATTGCTTTTCATGTAAAATAGCTGTAGAAGACAGTTAAACATATATTTTGCCCAAAAGAGAAGAAAGCATAATGGGATTCAGTAGTTAGCGTAACCTCTGTGAAGGATATTTGGTGTGTATGATGCAAACTGAAGTGGAGAAAGGAGAGGTTGGAACTGATGTTGGAAGAAAGAATTAATCAAAATTTAGAAGTATGGAGAATGGGTTAGAAGACTGCTGGAAAGGTGCTCGCTGTAAGCCAGGAAACTGCCTTGGTTTGTCTTCATCCCTTCGTTCTGGAGGGTTAAGATGCTTGTAAACTGCGAGCAGCATCAAACATATGCTATCACCTAGCTTTTTCACAATTTCTTATTCTACCTGATTTAAAAGAAGCCAATTTAGCTTTTTTTTCTGGTCAGGAAGGTAACCTTAGTGCTAGAAATAAAATATATTGCCAAGAAGATATGCTGTGAGCTTGTACCCACCTATAATAATGTGGAACAAATAATGGAAGAACTTCATACAATCCAAAGACCATTATATTTTTATTACCATAAAGAGCAGAAAAAAATGCCGTTTAGTTGAATACTTTTGTTAGAACGATAAATGCAAAATGTCTAGGCAGGCTGAAAACACAGTTACAAAAGTCTTTTCTGTAATGGTGAGAAAGCTTAGACAGAGGGCCATTTGGCCAGAGCTCAGGATGTCCCAGCTTACATAAAAATATGTAAGGATAGCTCATTTTCTTAGTTCAGCATTGTAGAACAAATAAATGGCTAGGTGTGAAGGCACATCTTAATGGCCAAGCTAAGTCACCCAAGACTAATAAAACTGAAGAATTTGCTCTCAGAAAATTTGCATCTAGAAATTACGCAAGTCCTGGACATGCAGTAGAAAGTAGTGTCCAAGAGCTGGTGAAGGGTCTAGAGCACAAGTCTTATGAGGAGTGGCTGAGGGAACTGGGGTTGTTTAGCCTGGAGAAGAGGAGGCTGAGGGGAGACCTTATCGCTCTCTACAACTACCTGAAAGGAGGTTGTAGCGAGGTGGGTGTTGGTCTCTTCTCTCAAGTAACAAGTGATAGGACAAGAGGAAACAGCCTCAAGTTGCACCAGGGGAGGTTTAGATTGGATATTAGGAAAAATTTCTTCACAGAAAGGGTTGTCAAGCATTGGAACCGGCTGCCCAGGGAAGTGTTGGAGTCACCATCCCTGGAGGTTTTTAAAAGACTTGTAGACGTGGCGCTTAGGGACATGGTTTAGTGGTGGACTTTGTAGTGTTAGGTTTATGGTTGGACTTGATGATCTTAAGGGTCTTTTCCAACCTAAATGATTCTATGATTCTACGATTCTATGTCAACTAGCTAAAGCATGCCAAAAGCTAAATATTGAGGAAAGAATCAGCTATTTCTGAGCTGATGGAGGACCTGTGGGGATCTGTGCTACAGGCATATCAAGGGCTGAAAGCTAAACTGACAATAATACAGTTTATGAATGTTCAGCTGGACTTGAAATCTAAAGAATGCCAAGGACATGAGCCAGCAATGTTCCCTTGCGGCAAAGGTATGCTGGGCTGCATTAGACAAAGTATTGCCAGCAGGTCGAGGGAGGTGATCCTTCCCCTTTATTCAGCACTGGTGAGGCCACACCTGGAGTACTGTGTCCAGTTCTGGGCTCCTTAGTGCAAGAGAGACCTCCAGAGGTCCCTTCCAACCTCAACCATTCTGTGATTCTGTGGCACTCAGAAAGTAAGAAATTTGCTATGGTGCTAAACATGAGAATGACAGAAGGTGAAAGCTGGTTATAAGTACAGCTCCATGTCCAGGGAAAAGAAGATTCTATCCTGGGTCATACCATTTGTCGTGGTTTAACCTCAGTCAGCAACCAAGCACCACACAGCTTCTCACTCACCCTCCCCTCCGCCGGTGGGACGAGGGAGAGAATTGGAAGGGCAAAAGTAAGAAAACTCATGGGTTGAGATAAGAACAGTTTAATGATTGAAATCAAATCAAATAAAAAAAAATAAAAATAAAAATCATTGTAATGAAAAGGAAAACAACAAAAAGAGAGAGACAAACAAAACCCAGGAAAAACAAGTGATGCAACCACTCACCACCCACCGACCGACACCCAGCCAGTCCCCGAGCAGCGATTGCTGCCTCACGGCCAACTCCCCCCAGTTTATATACTGAGCATGACCTCATATGGTATGGAATAGCCCTTTGGCCAGTTTGGGTCAGCTGTCCTGGCTGTGCCCCCTCCCAGCTTCTTGTGCACCTGGCAGAGCACGGGAAGCTGAAAAGTCCTTGACTAGTGTCAGCACTACTTGGCAACAACTAAAACACCAGTGTGTTATCAACGTTATTCTCATACTAATCCAAAACAGAGCACTTTAGCAGCTACTAGGAGGAAAATTATCTCTATCCCATGCAAAACCAGGACACCATTGTTGAACAATTCAAACACAAAGGAAATTGACAATAATGCAAAAATTAAGGGAAGCAGTTCCATTAAGTACTGGCAGTGTAAAAGTTCTATTTATAAAAGGGATCATTGTAAATGCAAGATTGGTTAGCAAAGAACATCACACATGTCCAAAGAAAATCTCTTTCCTGGATTAAAAAACCACCTAGCTAAATGGACAGATTTGGAAGTGCAAGGAATTCATTAGGTCGGCAGCTGAATAATAGTATTTAGGTTTTGAAATGCTAAAAGGAAGTGGTGAACTCCTAAGGAAATTCTTGGAAAAGGCATTCTAAAAAAATGTGGGAACAGGGGTGTTCAGAGCAGAACTGCTCTAAATCAAGTTCATGATCCAGGAACGTGCAGTCATCAAAAAATGGGATATGACTACTCTAGAATCCAAGAAAGAAGTTTGGGTCATGGAGAAACTGACCTGCATTTTAGCATGGCTAATAACTTGAGAGTCAGTCCTATGGCAAGCATCTGCAAATTTGGTCTGCTGAAGTTGCTTTTTGAAAATCTGGCACAGGTCGAAGCAATGGTTTGGAGGCAATTGGCTTTCAGGAACTACTCTACTTCAGGGGAAAGTCATTACTAGAACCTCTACATTCTGTAAGTTTTCTGCAATAAAAGAAAAAAGGGATCAAGATGTAGAAGTGATGAAACAGTAAGAAGTCATAGTTCTCTGGCTGAATGTTTGAGCAACAACAGATAGGGAAAAAAATCTTTTTATAGAATATAGATTTTGGAAAGATCCACACATCTGTTGAACACTGGTAGAGAGGCAAATAGGAAGGGAAAGAAGATGAAGGTAAAGTTCTAAAGGTCTGCAGGGAATTTGGTTTTGTGCAAAGCCATATGATTAAATGAGTGACAGGAAAGCCATCAGAATTTCTGTTTGGGA
This sequence comes from Balaeniceps rex, assembly GCA_013401315.1. NCBI lineage: Eukaryota > Metazoa > Chordata > Aves > Pelecaniformes > Balaenicipitidae > Balaeniceps > Balaeniceps rex. Next base: position 12,342 of record VYZW01062870.1, read on the forward strand.
ATTATAGTTTTTACTCAAGAGTCTGTGTCAATGCTTCTGGTCCAACATAAAACTGATACTGGATATCCCAACTCATTAAACAAACTCATGATTTTATTGGTAGGAATGAGGAATTCTAGTTCACTTAAGAAAATACTATGAAGATTTCAGTGAGGTTTTAGTCCGTAGTTCTGGTTAAGAAAAAGGACAGGAGCACCAGACTCTGCATAGAATTAGATGAAGTAATTTTAAACACTTCTTGACTGTCAAATAGATGATACCCTGGAGGATGTAGCAGGTCATCCTGATGTCTGACACGCAATGTTAAAATTGAGCATTGGGAAGTATAAGAAGACATCAAAGATGTTGGACAACAATTGTTTTCATAGCAGATAACTTAGAGATGAATTTGGGGTTATACACTTGTCTGATCTGAGGCTCTGTAGTAGTACTCTGTGGTGAGCTGTTGGCCTCTTCCAGATCTGCCAACATTGATAAGTCTGAAAGGGGTAGGTCTGACTTATCTGGTCTCGTGTATGCACAATTTTATTGCAAGCCCTTCAGAAATCAGTGGAATGCCCTTTGACTCAACACAGCACAGATCACTAAAGACAGTACTTCACTGCTAAAAGTGGAAGGGTTAATCCACATGTCATGTTTCCCCAGATGTTTGTCCTAGAACAGTATAAAACTTTTAAAAAAAAAGCTGGTGTATTTGTAGATTATCAGCGTGTGGAGTTAAAAGCTGACAACACGAAGTAGGATCCAAAAAAAAAATTGGGTTCAGAGTCAGGAGGAAGAAGGAAGACACTTTTGCTAGCAAAGAGATTTAAGGCTGCATGGAGCACAGCCCTCCATAAGCTTACAATATCAGAATTTCACGGGTCTCCTATTTCAGAAGGACTTTTGAAGCTTTTTTTATTTTTGGCAGTTTTGCTGTTATTCCTACACTGCTGCATGGCTGAGCAAATCACTGCAGTAACTGACCTGATGTTACGTAATATTTTCAGGTTTGAGATTGGTGCCCACTGTTTCTGTCCTGAGCTAGCTGTGTTTTAAAAAGCTTTTCATGTTAGGCAGTGCAAGTGCTATTAATTTTGGGGGAAGTCTTGATGCAGGAATATAAATTATTAAACAAAGAAATGACTTGCAACGTTAAAAGCCTAAATTCCCGTGAGAGGGAACATTGAACCAGACTGATAAATTCCTAGAGATGATTAACAATTAGAAATTAACTCTTCAGTCATCAGTTGTGTGGAAAGAGCCTTGTGAGTGGAGTCCCTGTAGCAAATTCTTAGAATTTTGGAGGGTGATTTGCTAAATGGTTGAAGAAACTGTAATGCTGCTCTTCCAGTCAAAAGTGGGTGTAGGCACAAGTGTGGTAACTCTGATGTCTTCTTTAAGGCTTAAGTAGAAAAGAAAGGAATTAATTGCTCAAGGACATGAGCATACTCAGCATGAGAGTTGTCTCTTCCTTTTTGTCCATATTTTACAGAGGTGCAAGTGGTGCTGCTGTTTTTGCGAAGACACTGATTACAAGGCTGCCAGAATAGACTGCAGCAATAAAAGTTTTCCAGGGGTAAAAATACATGCATATCCCAAGTCTGCTATAATGTAGATGCTTCTATACTGCTGCTTGTGGAGCTTTAATTTACTAAAACCAGCTAATACAATGAGTTTGCATATTCTCATATCAGTTTAGGGTTTCTGATGTTAAAATACATCAAATTGATTTATGTTTTTACCCGGCTCTTTCCTGCCTTCAGCAATCCTTTTTTTGTTTGTTTGTTTTCTTTTTATGTTGTTCACGGCCCTTCCTTATTTCTCTCCCTTCTTTATATTCCACATACGTATTGTGATTTCCCTGAAATCTAGGGAAAACCGATCAGCATTCACAGTCATGCCTAGACCAGTCTGTTAGAAAGCATGTTAATGAAGAATAGCTGATAAATTCCCAGCACCAGATGTTCTGTCCAACTGCTAACAGTTAAATGAGAGCCATGCAAAAGTATATTGCTCAGTCATCTTCATGATCTAACAACATCTGGTTCATTTGCAGGTGCCCTCTGCCTCGGTAGCATTATATTAAATTCTGTGCACTGTATTGTAAAGGTAACTAATTTATTTTATATCAGGCTGTGGAGAAAAATAGCTGCTTTTGTCAGTAAATCACTCTACTACTAGCTGTTGAAAGAAAATGACTGGAAATAAATTAGTTTATTTGCTGCTGTTTAGATTCCCAACTTTCAGATAATCCAGAAATTTCAATGGCTGTTTTCTGTCTACTCAAGTTTTTCCCCTGCGCAATTGTTTAAAAAAAAACCCAAAACCCCAAAAACCAGAAATGAGATGCATGGTTTTGCTTTCATTAATTTTATTATTTCTGGAAATACAGTCACAAGTTATTAATCTCTTGATTGTGAAATTTCATAGTTTAGGAATTCAGGAAGTTATGTTTTTTGGAAGATCAGACAGTTAGCAGAATGTCAAGCTGGGACAAAATTTATCTGCAGTGCAGTACTTTGGCAGAGTGATATGATACTGCCTTGTCCTCCACAGTATTATGAAAGGGAAACCAGCATTGTTAAAACCATGCTTGACTGGCATGTGCACAAGTGATTCCCACTGCTGGCAATCTGAGGCAGCTTAGATTCCAAACTTTGTGGTGCAGAATGGAGGATGGAGTGAAGATCCCCAGGTCAGTCCTGGTGTCAACATGGTATCTTCTCAAACATGAGTTTTGTAAAAAAGTTCATTTCTTCTTAGCTCCCTAGGTCCCATAGCTCATGTTATCTCTCTTGTATGATTAAAGAAGGGAGCTACGTTGCTACCGCTGATGTGGCTGGTACCTTGCACCTGGGCAGCGCAATGTCTTCTTGGTCCTGCAAATCAGTAGGGAGAGCAGAAGGAGCTGCAGGACTCTGGAATTGTAGCTGGGGAGCTCTCTGGCTCTAATGGAATGTGCATTCCTACAGGTGTGGAAAAAAAGGCTGCTGTGAGTCTGATAGAAGACATTATAGCCTCAACAATACGCTGTTTCTGCTGAGAATGGCCACAACTAAAACATCCCTGTTGCAGGCAATCTAAAAAAAAATTATGACCCTATGTTGTCCTTTCTTTGAGGACAGCTGAAAAAATCTAAAATTAATTTGCTTCTGCATACAAGAGGACAGCTAAATTTTTCATCAGAGATACATGGCTCATCCAGAGCCAGATTTTTCTCTTTCATGCCTCTTCTCATGTTTATCATGATGTAAAGACTTTTTCCAGAGATCTGGAGATCCAGATCCAGAGATTTGATGTGAAATTCAGTTCATTCTTGTTCATCTGAGGATGCACTCTAATTTGATTTGCCCACTAGTCTTCTAGATTAGTAGAACACAACATACCTGTATGAAGGGACACGCTGCTTCTTGCTGCTGAAATAAGATTTTAGTGGTCTGTTTATTATGGGGCTTACTGTGATATCCTTTTTATTTCTTTCAATAGGTCTGTTCAAATACACAGAACTACTAGGAGTACCACAATCTGTCAACTAAGCACTGCCCAAATAATCCAATGAAATCTTGCGTTGGAAGTCTGATTTTATAATTGGTTACATTGGTACAATTACACAGATAAGGTTTCCATCAACTGCAGTGGGAGCTGCATCCATGAAAGTGGAACTGAACCAGTTCCAACTTGGGGGCTGTGAATGTTGCTTAGAAATATGAGCCATATTATCCTCTTTGGCTGGCATAAATGTGGTGTAAATATGAGCTGCACTTGGCCAGAAAACTGATCACTCTTGATGCAGACATCTCCTTGTTGGTCATCAGGGATAACAGCAGAAGAAATGCTCTGCCTAGTCCTGTTTCCTCACTGTATGTCTGTTTAAGTACTTTTAGTTGATGCTGTCCTTCTGTTAGCGCAGTCTGCAATGGTGTGGTTAGAGCAACTCTGGTTGATGGTTGTTCTTCAGTTCAAACACCAAATACAAGAGGTTTCTATGTAATTAAGCCTTTCAGCTCTGCAGTGAATATTAAGACTGTAGAACAGTACTTGACATTGATGGTTCATATACAGAACCGTATATGATATCCAGCTCTTCTGCCTCATTTGAGGCATTCTCAGGGCAGGGTTAAAGATAATCCTCCCAAACAATCAATTTAAAATGCACTGCCCTGTCTTGCTCTTAAAGCCCTTACAGACATCTTCACGGTAACATGATGCACTTACTGCAAATGAATGCACAAACACCACAATTAAAACATAAGGTTTTCTTCTCTGCTTCCTAGAATTGGTATCAATTAGATCACAAGGTCTTTTTACAGGATGAGAGAGAGAGGAATTTGGATGTTTGCAGTGTTGAATTCCTGTTGTTAATAGCTTTAGAAAGAGCTGAGGTATCTAGATACATATCTTATTTGCTGGTATTGACCTAGAGGAAAGAGCAGGCTTTAATTCTTAGAAATAATAGACAAAAGACAAACTGAAGCAATGTGATAGAAAAGTCCCTGAGCTGTTGCTTGGCGGTTTTTAGACAAAGAACTTGGTTGAAGTCAAGAACTATTTCTGTAGCATTTTTTTCCATTGGATATAATGCGTGTCCCCAGTTAGGCACTTTTTTCTATCAGCCCCAGTTCTCTTGGTGTGGTTAGGGTCATAGATGGGATTTTCTTTGTTAATAACAGTGTGACTGACTCCTGTATTCTG
>VYZW01062871.1:0-15188 GCA_013401315.1 Balaeniceps rex
CAGCTTGGTGTCATCTGCAAACTTGCTGAGGGTCCACTCATTCCCACTGTCTATGTTGTTAATGGAGGTGTTAAATAGTATTGGTCCCAGTATGGACCCTTGCAGGACACTACTCATTACTGGTTTCCACTTGGACATTGAGCCATTGACTATAACTCTTTGGATGCAGCCATCCAGCTAATTCCTTATCCATCTAACAGTCCATCCATCAAACCCATGTCTCTCCAATTTGGTGTCAAGGATATTATGAGGGACTGTAAATAATTCACTTCATCCACATAGCTTCATTAGTTGGTGCCTTTTAGGAGGTTTGGGGAAAAAAAAAAGAATTATGGATAAGTTATGGGGGCTCTATGATTTTTCTCAACCATGTAAGCATGGACTTTCCCCTATAATATGGCTGGAACTTCCTTCATTGCAGTTGGAAGGGACAGAGGACTTTTCCTTCCCACTGAGATTCAGGAGGTTTCAGAGATTTTTATTTTTATTTTTTTCTAAAAGCCATGGACTGGCAGTCTCCATGTGGTGGCTTAGGGTCATAAGGATTTCTAAGAAATTACTTCAGATTTCATGCCACTAACTAAAAGAAGCTTCTAGCTGGGCTTCTCTGATCCCCACCCTTCACAGCTGGATGGGGACATCAGCTATGCGCTGGCTGGGACTTGATGTGACAGAAGACTTCTCAAAACACATCTCAGCATGGCTACTGGCCACTGTTTTCCTTAGGGCTTGCGTACTGGGGGCTCTTCTCTTTGCCAATCCATTTCTGAGAGGATAAAAGAACATCTCTTCTGAAGGCTATAATACGTGTTCAGCATTTTTAAAGAGAACAACTTTCCATCCAGTAAAGAAATAAACATTTTGTTTATTAAAAAAAAAAATCCTCTGGAAGGTCAGTTACAAAGGGAGAGCTGCATGTGTGAGTTGCTTGGAAATATAAAATTCTGGACAGTTCTTCCTGAGGGGTTCCTCATTTTGAGTTCAGAGCAAGGTCTGGTCTGTCTCCGCTGTGGCTGCAAGGAAAGATTCCCAGATGTGGAAATGACTCAGAGGAAAAATGTCTAGAATGTCCAGAATCCTTTGCACTTTTCCAGTTCTTCTTTCACAGAAATGATCATATATGTTTATGGATACTGGCAAAGTTTCTCTAAGTGTTTGTTTATCTTTTCCAATCCCATCCTGCCCTCCAAGGGGCCAGGGGCAGAGCTGTACTGCCTGTAGGTTGAAGAGTTGCCCAGGAGAAGGCACTGCAGTCAGTTTCATTTTGATGACAAAAGATAGAATAAAAATTGAGTATGATCCTTGGCTAAGTATAACTGAGTCTTCACAGTTGACACTGAGAAGAGCCTGAGCCATGGGCTGACTTGCAGCTTTGCTAAGTTACGTTATGTACAAAGTTACGTACGAGCGTTTGGGTATTTCTTTTCAGGTTGTGCCATTGTTGTTGCCACGTGTGGCATCAGTTTCTCATAACCCATGTGGATGGAGGCTGTGAGCCCCTCCATAGAGGTCAACTCATCGCCGTGCCAGCACAGGATTTCCCAAAGAGGAATGGGGAACACTGAAATGTTCATCCTTCCTCAGCAGGAAAATGATAGTCTGGTGCCAAGGGCCAGATCAGGGGGCTTTCTAAGCGTTTCTTGGGTTGGCGGGGCAGGGAAGAAGAGCTGAAAAAAATAGCTCAGTTTCTGTGTCCTACTGGGTCTTCACCTGCTATTAACAAGTGCTGGTGAAAGGTGGGAGGAAGGTGTCCCCCTACTTCCTTATGTTTCCTACATTGAAATTGGAGATGTGTCTTCCAGTACAGTTTGGCTGCTACAAAGAAAGGTAGTAGAAAGAACTGCTGTCATCAGTGTGTAGAGGACATCATTTCTGCTCCAAAGTATTTTTAAAATCTAAAATCTCATCTTATAGCTTAAGATGGTGCAAAATTGCACCATGTTATGTTTCATCACTGCTGAGATTTTCTTCTTCTCTATTTTTCCTTGTCTCTTTATCATTTTTGTTTTCTTATCATTCTCTCATTCTCATTCCAGTAGGCATGTACTGTACCACAGCAGTGCCTGACGAGCTGTTTATACAATGTGAGCAAAAACCTGCTGCAAGGAATATGTAGCTTTAAAAGTAAATCACAAAACAGAGAGGGGAAAAATAAAGTATTTTCTAGGTACTCAGATGAGGCAGAATACATGCCAGTGGTCACAGAGGAGGACTTATTCAAAGATTGGACTTAGAGCTTCAATAAAGTATGAAGAATCACACTTCTTAGGCTTCCTGCAGTACGTGATGTTATTTGTGAGGAGATCCTGACCTGCTTGTTACTCCCTGCATGCTGTTTCCCAGGGGTCACCTTCTCCTGCTCAGGGGGTTCCATCAAAAACAGAAGTGGGGGAGAGAATGAAGTGCCATCTGTGAATCCCTCATTTGCACTAAGAAAAACCTTTCAAGAGAGCAATAAAAATTGCATTGACATGCTTCCTCCCTTCTCTTCCAGTAACTGTGCCCATGCCTCCACTACCCCCTCACAGGATTATGTATGAAATGTGTGGTATCATGAAATTTCGTGTATAATGAGGGAACTCTAATGCTGCAAGCATAGACTGCTAGAGAAAGTGGTGTTTTACTAGTTCTATTGTTTTTCCTTAAAACTCTCCATCTCTGATATTTGTTATTTCAGTGCTGTGTGGATTTTCAGATACTGAATTTCCATGCTTCAAAGACTTGTTATAGTCTCCTTGGTTTTGCCTGCTCACTGCTAGGTTTTCCTCCTTCCGTATAAATAGAAATTTGTGAGCTGTGGGTTAGAATCCATCATGGAAAGAAATGCTCTGGAAATAAAGTAGCTAACTGTACTTTTTGTGCCTTTCAAGGACATAGTTTCTTACGTGCCAGAGAAGAGGAAGCCGTGAGTAAACAAAAAGCAAGAAACAAAAAAGTAAGACCTCCTGCACTCCAGACTATGACAAAGATAAATGTGAACCTAAGGTCCATCGTGTGGCCTGAATGCTTGCCAAAACAATCAGTCCCTTCTAAGGCTGCATACTGGTAGTATTGGTTTGCAGAATCCCCATTAAAAAGGGCTTTGCATAGGAACCAATAGCAAGGTACAGTTTTGAACAGATATCTATTGGAACATTCTTTTAAACAAAGTTTGACAAAATGTACTGTATTTAGACTTGTACTTTTCCACTGTCAAAATGTTACATCTCAAAACTCTGCAGAATGCCCTCAGGGAGACACACATTTCTGTATTCAGTAAGGAGGCAAGAAAAGGTGTGTCTGGCATGAACAAATCTTGGTCAAATGCTTTATTTTAATTCTTGTACTGCATGCAGGGTTTGCTCTGAAAACAATTAACAAGAAGAGAATGTTCTCCTTTAACTTTTCTCTTGATTAACCCTCTTCTGCCCAGGGCACTAGCCAGTTTATTAACATTTGAAAATAAGATTTTGTAGTGGAATAAGAGAAGCAAAGTGCAGGACTTGCATTAGCACCACAGGGATTCTGCTGTAGAATCTCATGGATCCCCACTCAGTGGTTTCCAAATATCTCACTCTGTGCTCTTCAAACCACCTCCCTCTTGACCCCAAAATGAAGCTGAGTTAAGAGTGCGACCCAAGAAACCAGAAGAAATTGGCCCAGAGCATCTTTTTCATTTTTGACCATGCCCATTCACTAGATTCGTGTGCCTTGGAGTTAAGCCATTACACCAGTGCCATCTCTGATCAAGTACTTTTGCACTGGAGGAATGTACCACCATGAGACTGCCCTTTGGAGAAGTTTCAAGGATATGATTTGTAAAGCTAACCGCCGGAGACTATACCTTCTTAGAGGTCAGCAATGCAAGATTTGTTCCTGTACATATAAGGAATTCATTCACAGTATGTGAATCATGATACTGTGTCCTTTCTTTGGAAAATCATGTTATGATACTGTGTCCTTTCTTCAGAAAATCATATCGGATGTGGTAAATAACTGCTTCCTTCACTTGTAAATTTTGTCCTGCAGAAAAATAGCCACAGGTTGTAATGGAAGATACGACCTTAAATGTTCCTGCTCTTTGTCAAACCTTTTTAACAGTTAAAAAAAAAAGGCCAAAGAACTCCATTTCTTGTGAGTGGAATGGTTCTTAGCATCTTCCCCGGCAGTATCCCCACTGAATGATCCAGTACACAGTCCTTCAAATTAAAAGGGATCAAGTGAGGCCAGTTGTTTAAGAAAAGCAGCCTTTAAAGTTGCTATATGATACTAAGCTAATACGCACTTTGGTAAGTGTCTCCTCAATGCAGCTTCAGGCACTTTATGTGTATCTGTATCATCAGCTGTATAAAACTATTATTATTAGCTCAGACAGTGGTTATGTGGGAAAAGAGACTGTTCTCATCAACATGGATATCAAAGATAAGGGAGGGAAAAAACCGAAGCATTTAGCATTGTAACTCTGAAAAACAGCTGTACTTTGTTCATGGCAGGTAACATAATGTCTCCTTGAGAAAACTGGGTGAGTCAGGCAGTTTATTACTTTTTTCTACTAAAGCTGTTTTAATTGACAGCTGTATTTTGAAAGGGAAAATTTGTTCTTTTGGGATTGTTTGTGCACTTTCTTTTTAATACTTTGTTCACTCGTTATGTAAAGAATAAGATTTCCAAATAGGCAGTCTGCAATTTGTTTATTGTCATACGTGAAAACACTTTGCCACTTACAGTTTTTTGCTGACTCCTTGCTGTGATAGTTTGATCAGTTATTAGAGAAATCAAATATTCTCTCCCCAGCAGTGCAAGAGCTCAGTCTCAATTTGTGTAATGCCCTTTTTTCCCTGAGTGCACCATATTTTCATTACAGAACCAGCCCACTGAACATCTGAAGACTTAATTTAGAGAAGTACAATGGCATTAGTTAAAATATTTAATATGTTTTATATAAATGCAACCATAAAAGAGGGAAAAAAAAGACTTCTGAGGAATGTAAATTCCTAAAGTATAACAGAATCAATTGCATGCTACCTTGCTGTAAGTAATGAAGTGGCTCTCGGGATCATTCATCTGCTAACTAATGGAAGAATTTATTGCACTTACTGATAACTGTTCTCTGGAATTCACTTCTTTTCCCCTCCTAAAAGCATTATTACTACCTGTAACGGGGAGTAAATGTAAAGAGAGTTTCTCAGGTAAGTTTGAGTGTGGGGTGTGGTTGAGTATCTATCAGTATGAAATAAAGGAGGAAGAGCATCATCTGAAAATGGTTTGGAGATCATCCCTGTGGATCTATTTGCCCTTAACCTTAGAGTAATATTTGGATTTTCTTCTTGAAGCATGAGTTCTGGAAAACAAAAGGCAAAGACCTTACAAACAAAGCACTTTCAAACACTGGAGATCAGTCTGAGGATCCTGATATTACAGAAATCCAACTCTGTGCATTATATATGTAGATGGCAATAAAATATTTTTTATGAAGTGCCTTTTGACTCACAGAAGGGCTGACTGGCCAGCATGGTTGCACTTTCATTGCCTCAGAACTTCTGCAAGATTCTGTTTTGACACTGTCCTGGTTTCAGCTGGGTTAGAGTTACTTTTCTTCCTAGTAGCTGGCATAGTGCTGTGTTTTGGATTTAGTATGAGAAGAATGCTGATAACACACTGATGTTTTAGTTGTTGCTAAGTAGTGCTTATCCTAGTCAAGGACTTTCTTTTTCAGCTTCCCATGCTCTGCCAGGTGCACAAGAAGTTGGGAGGGGGCACAGCCCAAGATAGTTGATCCAAATTGACCAAAGGGCTATTCCATACCATATGACGTCATGCTCAGTATATAAACCGAGGGGAGTTAGCCGGGGGGCAGCGATCGCTGCTCGGGGACTGGCTGGGTGTCGGTCGGCGGGTGGTGAGCGGTTGCATCACTTGTTTTCTTTTCCCTGGGTTTTGTTTGTCTCTCTCGTTCTCCTTTTCATTACAATTATTATTATTATTATTATTATTATTATTATTATTATTATTATTATTTCAATTTCAATTATTATACTGTTCTTATCTCAACCCGTGGGTTTTCTTACTCTTGCCCTTCCGATTCTCTCCCCCATCCCACCGGGGAGGGGGAGGGTGAGCGAGCGGCTGCGTGGTGCTTAGTTGCCGACTGGGGCTAAACCACGACAGACACTAAGTCTAAAAAAGTATTAGAAGAGCAGTTCATTTAAAGGGGAGTGACAGAGAATGTAGTGGTACTAACATCTGCTTATATGAACATTTTTGTTAAGAAAAGGGAAAAAATGAATTTTGGAGGAGGAAAGGACAATATTGTGTTGCAATAAAACAAACCATAGCTGCTCTGCTTGTGGGCCTGTGCAAACCTCATGAGGTTCAACAAGGCCAAGTGCAAGGTCCTGCACCTGGGTCGCGGCAACCCCCGATATCAATACAGGCTGGGAGATGAGGGGATTGAGAGCAGCCCTGCAGAGAAGGACTTGGGGGTACTGGTGGATGAAAAGCTGGACATGAGCCAACAGTGTGCACTTGCAGCCCAGAAGGCCAACCGTATCCTGGGCTGCATCAAAAGAAGCGTGGCCAGCAGGTCGAGGGAGGTGATTCTGCCCCTCTACTCGGCTCTGGTGAGACCCCACCTGCAGTACTGCGTCCAGCTCTGGAGCCCTCAGCACAAGAAGGACATGGAGCTGTTGGAGCGGGTCCAGAAGAGGGCCACAAAAATGATCCGAGGGCTGGAGCACCTCTCCTACGAGGACAGGCTGAGAGAGTTGGAGCTGTTCAGCCTGGAGAAGAGAAGGCTGCAGGGAGACCTTCTTGCGGCCTTTCAGTACTTAAAGGGGGCCTATAGGAAAGTTGGGGACAGTCTTTTTAGCAAGGCCTGTTGTGACAGGACAAGGACTAATGGTTTTAAACTAAAGGAGGGTAGATTTAGGCTAGATATAGGGAAAAAAATTTTTACAGTGAGGGTGGTGAAGCACTGGAACAGGTTGCCCAGAGAGGCAGTGGAGGCCCCATCCCTGGAAACATTCAAGGTCAGGTGGGACGGGGCTCTGAGCAACCTGATCTAGTTGATGATGTCCCTGCTCACTGCAGGGGGGTTGGACTAGATGACCTCTAAAGGTCCCTTCCAACCCAAAGCATTCTATGATTCTATGATTAATAGTTATAAGAATTTTTACCCTCAAATGATGCAAAATGCCTTTGTAAAATGCAAGAGGCATGTCAGACCACAAAATTGAGCAAGATTTTCCTATCTGCAATATGCCATGGCAATCTGCCTTCTAAGGTCTAATTACCTCTTTCAAAAGACTTGTGTGATTATGCAAGCTGCACACAATTTCTGTTCCTAATTCTTTTTTCTTTAGGGTAATAATGCTGATACTTGAAGAAATATCTTGCAGTCCAAACAAATGGAGAAGCATTTAAACAGTCAAAACACGGTATATCAAACATGTAATATTTAATATTAAAGAAATTCTAATAAACACAAAATTGTGTTTCCCAGCACAGAATATCATCTAGGCTAATCACCCTGTGATTGTCCTGAGTCAAACCAGTTTACAAAATGGGAAGACAGCTTCCACATCCAGACCATTTTGGTCATACCGCGTCATGGGTAGCACTTAGTTATGGTGGACATGGATCATTACATTGCTCCTGAAGTGCCTATTTATATCACCACTAGAGGCTTACTCCCCTCTGCCATTTCATTCAGTAAAAATCTTTTCTATGCATCTGCCAAACCACTCATCCAGGGCCCTGCAGCACTTGCAAGCTGGTTTTGCAGGCTTATGTGCAGTCCATGTAGGAGGGGTGGGGCCTGTTTATGGTACCAGCAAGTCCTTGTGTCATCCAGTCTGAATAACCTTGGAAAGTGAATGCTATAGCTTGTGCTCTCTGATGTCATCACGCCTATTAAAAGTAATATTAAATGTTAAGTCTGCTGAGAAATAGTGAATTGTAATATGCCGTCTACAAGTTCTAATTGACCTCAACATTTTTGATCAAATAAGCAAACACTGCATGCATAAAAAGCATATAAAGCACACTTTATAAAATCAGACTTTTTGCTATCTTGTTTTCTACCTGCTGGCTTCAAAATGTAAAGGCAAAACACTAGTCTTCACAGAAATTAAGGAAAGGCCAATAGTATTCAGTGTAAAACTTATTCTACATCTCATTTGAAAGAATACTGTTTTTCTGTGATTTATAAAACAAAATACATCTGATACTAAAAGAATAATAGCTTGAAATAAAATATTTAATGCCAGAAGTGGTGTTGAGTTTGATGTCCTTATGCAGAGAATGCTGAATACAAATTACATAGTAAAAAGCCTGGAAACTTTATGGTACTGAGGCTGAAAGAATTTTTTAGAGGCGCATACCTCAATTTAAGAACTGCTCATTACATATAAATTGAAAATGTGCATCATATGAAAACAAGTGGTGCACTTATATTAAATAAAATTATAGATATATTTATGAGGGCTTCTGACAGTTGAATTTCATAAAAACAGCAAAAATACAATTCCCTTAAAAAATACAAAGTCAAACAGTCAAATAAGGAAGTATATACAAACCAGAATAATCATGTAGAATATTCTTAATCCAGAGGACATGGGAAACATGGAGGATACTAAGAATTGAAAACAGTTGTAGGTGAGTGGACGTTATACATCTACTAAATCTCACCTGTGATGTCTGTATTCACCTTTGAAGCAAAATCATTTCATCAGAAAGGATTTCAGCATCAGGAAGACAGTATGACTTCAGTTTGCAGGAATCTGTTTAGATTATGAATTGTTTGGGCCACTGGTTTGTTTTATATCTGTATTTTAAAGAGCTGAGTACAATTTCAGTGCCAAACAAATCCAAATTCTCTGCTTCTCTTCACTTTTCCTAGAAGTGTTGAAAACAGAAGTCAGAATAATGATGGTATTTATTAAAATACTTTATTCATTCTGATAATTCAATATCTGATTCCTGTGGTCTCCTGTAGGATCTGCAAGGGCTAATTCTGTGCTGTCGCTCCAGTTGCACTACGCTGCTGAGCTATCAGAAAGATGCTCAAAAAAACCACCCGGCACTCTCCACGCTATCTCATACTGCCCCATCAGCAACAAGTGTGTCAAGAGAGAAAATGTAGTAGCAGTAAGAGAGGTAAGGTAAAATGTAGCCTTCTACCAGTTGATATGGCTGGTAGTTGAACCAAATCAATAGAAAGTAAACCACAGTTCGTAGGCAATTTCTCAAAGTGCTGAGCAATCAGAACACCCGAGTGTTGGAAGCTTGCTGTAGCTGTTTGGCACAGTCCTCAGATTTCTTTCCGTTTGGGCATAGAACACAATTTTTTGGGAAAAAATTGTGGTCATGCTCATAAGTCTCTGTGCTTGGCCAAAGAAAGCAAAGTAACAGCTCCTAGTGCTTTGTGCTGTGCATCAACAGTAAGAATATCTTCCCTCTGACTGTGTTTTAAAATTATTTTAGCTCAATCTTGTACATTTTGCAAGTAGGAATTTTGTAGCTTATTAGAAGACTGACTTTGACATAGCAAGCAAGCCTTGGGTATTGCTGCTGCTGTCTTTTGGTAAAGTATCATATTCTGTTTGGTAAGTCATACATGAATAGACCATTATACTTGATGATAGACTGTTTCCAGGTTCATTTTTAAAAAAGATGAAATATTCGTACTGGGTTACAGGCTTTTCTCAGTAACACTCTCTTCTGTAGGCCATTTAATCTCTCAATTGTAACCGTTCTTCCGTTCCTGACAATAACCTTGCATGACAGTAAAATATTATTTTGGATTACAAAAAATTTAAAATATGATCTCTCTTCCTAAAAGCCCTGAATTCTGAAGATTCAGAAATTTAATTTTTGAAAACCAAAGCATCACTTATCTTATGTCTGCACGTGGAGGAACAGTGCTGTGAAACTCCTGTGCCAGCTATTTGTATTACAGAGTGTGAAGCAGCATCTGTGGAGTCAGGGCGTGGGCAGGCTCCTCTCCCTGCCTGCCAGCAAGCTTGGCAGTGCAGCTGTGCCAGCACAGAGGGATATTTGTTGTGCTAAATCTAAAGCTGCCGTAGGATACATTCTCTGCCCTTTCAGAGTCACAGTTTGCTTATCAGGCCAGTGTACAGCCACTATAATATACCCAGGATGTTTGGCAAAATCTGGTGGTCGTCCTTCAGTTCTTTCTTTTTTCCATGTTTGCTTTCCTTTGTAGAGCACAACTTCAGAGCCCTTAATGCTTAGACATTTGAGAATTTCCTGACAGTCCCTTTGGATTCTTTTCCATACAGGTTCTTGACTTTGCTACTCCATACACTTTATGTTTATAACTCTACTTTAAACGAAGTTATCAACACGGGCAGTTGGTGAGATTTCCAATTTTCTGGATAAGGCAACTGAGATGGAGAAGACAAACCAACTTCTGTTCACTTCAGAAGATTAAAACAGGGAGAAAAATGAAAGCAAAGTAATAGCCTTTCTCCCTTTGTGCTTCAAGATCTGTAGCAATTGAGGTGTCTTGTATCTCTCTGAGCCCTCAGACCTGTTCTTCTGAGCTTCTTCAGTCAGTAGAATGACCCAAGGAAAGAACTTGTGGAGGACTTCTCCTGGTTCCAGAGCAAGGGGACTGGGGCAGTGTTGTGGCAAGTCCTAACATCAGAATGGCCAGGTGGGATGAAGTAAAGGTAATGTTTAGCTCACGTCCAGCTTAGTGTCCTATTTCCCACAGTGGCCAGCAGCAGGTGGTAATTAGGGAAAGAACACAGAAGAGGACAAGTATGGAAAGACGCTTTGCTGGTATTTCCTCTGAGCTTTAGGCAGTCTGTGGCATAGGGACTTCCAGAAACCAGAGTTTGTATCTGCATTCTTGTGCTCAATGGGTCTTGATGGACTTTCTATGAATTTTTCTAATTAATTTCTGAACCATTCATAGTTTTGGCATACACAACATCCTGTGGTAATGAATTCTGTGATTCAGTTATGTTGTGTAACAAAATGTTTCCTTTTCTTTAAATCTTCTTAGTAATTTCATTAGGTGCCCCTACTTCTCTTATCATGAGAAACAGTGAGTAGTTTTTCTCTGATCTGTTTTCTACTTACCTACCTTGTATTTTTTTCTCTGCTTTCCTAGAGAGAAGCAGCTTGACACCTTTGTTGCTCTTCTCAGTACATTTTCTGGGTACATTGCATCTTTTTTTGAGACAGGGTGACCAGCAGTACAATCTATATTCATGAGAAGAATGTAAGGAGTAGTGTAACTATATTTTTCTAATAATTCATATTTATTTTGCCTTTCAGATGTCTGTTGACTGACATTTTCATGTATCTCTACTGGATAGTAATAGCTCATTTAAAGCTCATCACTATGTGTATGTGTAAACGTAGTTATGCACTCAGAGGAAAACTTGTCTTTACTCTGCATTTATCAGCAGTGCATTTCACTTGTCATTTTGTTTATGATCTGTATTATGAAATAATTTTTAACTTTTTTCAGTAGATTTGACTTTCCCACGTAATTTTGTATCATCAGCAAACTCCGTCACCTTCTCATTCTCTCCTTTTAGCCTAATAATCCAGTAAGTTGAAAAGCATGGATCTGTGTTGGACTGCACTGATAGTCTTTGTTACTCTGTTGTGAAATCTGGCCTCTTGCTTACTGTACTTTAAAGGATATTAAATGACGAGCCCTCTCATCCTACAACAGCTTCATTTCCTTGGTGAGGGACTTTGTAAAAAGCTTTCTGAAAATATAAGTACATTGCTATCAACTGATTATTCTTATCCACATGCTTATTGACTCCTTCAAAGAAAAACTATAGATTTACAAACAAAGACTTAAAAATGTTGTTGATACTTTGCTATTTTACTTATCCAGATGTCTTCTAATTCTATTATCACAATTTAATTTCTTCATGAATTCTTGAGTAACACCAGAGGTCCTTTACTACCACAGAGTCCATCAAAGCTTTCTGTGCAAAAAAAGGAAAGTTACTGGGGATCTAAACCAAGTCTAAAATATTAAAGTTTTTTTTCAGAATTGTTTTCAGGCTCCTAATAAAGATGATATTTAATTACAGCAATTAAGAATCTGTCAGCACTACTGAACTTCAAAATGAACAGCTGTAATTTTCATGCTTGAAGAGACAGATGAGAAAGACCGCAACAGCATATTTAATAATCTATATTTAAGAAGAACTGAGTCTTTATGATCAACCAGTATTATGGTGGGTTACTAATAAAAATTAAGCAATTGCATTTTATGCAGAGTGTGACTTACTTATATGGCCCTGGTTTCCTGCAACAGCACCAACACTTCGGGACTCAACACCACTGCCTTATTGCTGCACCAGTGCATCATGCATCCAGCCCAGCTGATTATCTGGACTAATCATTCAGAATTCCAGAACAAAAATGAGACAGTTGCACTACACTACAGTTAGGGTACTGTGCTACTAGAAAGCACACCTTTCTTCAGTAACCTTGAGCTATGAGCCATACCTAATGCAGGCCTTCAACATCAGATTAGCAGGAACTTGAGAGGCAAGTTCCATCATTATTCAAATATCTGAATTTTTCCTTTCGTATTTAATAAGAAACCAGATCAAGGCTAGACAATAGTTTTTTTATCCCTTCTATTCTCAGCATCACCTTTCCATTCACTGAGGTTTAATGACCTTACTAAGGTTCATGGCTAAACCAGTACACTCTATATATTTCCAGCCTGGAACTAGTATAATTCATTAACATTAGGACCTATAGTTGGGAGAAATAAGCTTTTGATTTCTGCAAAACACAGCAACCTGTTTCCTTGATGAGAAGCATGTCACTAGTGCTTCACACTTAACCACTGTCAGCCAAATCACTTACCAATTCCGAGTGTTGATCCTGAGGCACTGGAGTAAAAAACCTTAACAGATAACCATTAATTACCTATCAAAACAATTGTGTTTCTTTGGTATTTTGTACACAATATATGTACACAATATTTCATCTTCAGATGAAGTATGAGGAGGACAGTGAGATATGCAATTAGGCTTTCTAAATGAAGCCTACAGAAGAGCCCATCTAAACAAATAGAAGAAAATTAATCAGAGGCAAATAGGATCTGTAAAGCTGTGTATGTGCATAGGTTCTCAATGGCATATACAGCATTGCAGCTAAATGCAGCTAAATGCAGCTAAATGCAAGAGAGACAACATATTGCAAATCACTTCTGGGGAAAACTGTGACAGTAATCAAAGACAAGATACCAAAATGTGAGAGAGAGGCGAGAGTTAAGCTGCTAAATCTTAGGGGGGAAACTAATGTGTATAGGATACAGTTTCTTAATTCAGAGATAATACAGTAATGGAGAGGCTTCAAATGATCTAGCTAGCTAGAAGCAATATAGTTGATTTTTGAGGATAAATTGTAGTAATTATCCCCAAAAGGACAGAGTGAATAACCGTCCACAGGTTTTCTACATGATATTATGGGAGCAAATGAATCAGGCATATATTTGTGATGTGGTGCCAGTGGGGGAGGGAAGGAGAGAGAGACCAGATGTTCCTTAAGAAGCAAGATTTAACAAGAAAGAAAAAGCAGAACTTCCTCCTAATAAGATCAACATACTCCTTCTTGGTTTTCATTCAAAAGAAAATTTCAGGAATGTCCTGCACAGATTTAGATGGCTCAGGAAAAGGTACATACAAAAGGCTTTCATACGCTTACTTTACTTAAGTAACAACCACAAAAACAGGTAGCAAAGAATTGAACAGAATTAACTCTTTTTTAACTAATCCTTAATCCTAGAATGCACTGCCTAAGCAGGAGCAAGTAAAATAGAAAATCAGGATTAGCTGTTGCCATTAGCCTTATTCTGGCTCCTGATAAATTCTGATGATATTTTTGACCCATTTATCTAAAGAATATCACTGTATTTCAGATGGCATTCCTACTTAGAACTGGCATTATGTGGCCGCTCATCAGCTGTCCTTAAGTCTGCTTTTTCCAGGTGTCTGAGAAGAATCATTTTGTTCAGATCCATTAAAAGGATCATTGTATCTTAGATATCTTCATGTCTAGAGGCTGCAACTAAAACTCATAATGTATAACTAAAAGCCGTGATGTTTTCTGAATTGGAAACTGATCTGGTGCCAACTGAATATAATGGGAGCATGTGACAAGCAGTTGATTTTGTCTTCAGACAGAACCTCTTCATTATATAGGGTCACTTCAGTGATTAATTAATGCAAGCTTTTCCCCCCCAAGACACAACTATGGCTTTCTAAAGTATATGGATCTTGCTATAAATATGAGGAATACAGCTGGTCATGAGGTGGCAAGATACTGATCACAAAGCAGACATTTTTTGAGTTAATGATCTGAATCAATGCTTTGATTTGAAATCTCAGTTGTGTTATGATTGCTTAGTCTTCAGAAATGGTGTACAACAGAATTGCACTTTAACAAATCTATCCTACCAGAGGGACATTCTATTTTATTATGAACCAATCTGGTAATGTAAAAAGGTCTATTGTGAATTGGAATCTGGTTCTATTGTTTCTGAGGAAGTATCAGCAACTTCCTACAGGGATACAGTACATTAACAACATGATAAGCATTTAATGAATGTTAAGGAAAGAATAGTTACAATTATACTGAAAAAAGAAAAAAAAAAGGATGAAGTTGAGACTGTTTGCCTGAGATTCAAATACCTGATGAATAATCCATTTTCTGATCACTTTTTATAAGCAATTTTTTATCATTTGCATGATTTATGCATCTGTGGAGGATGGGATTAGCTAGTAAATGCTATGGAGTCATCAATTATACTGTCAGTGTTTTCCACATTCAGTTTCAAAACACATGATGAAAGAACAAAATGTCAATGAGATGATGACATGAAGACAGGGAGACATCTGTGTGTACTGAAAATTACCTTTGTTCAGCTAGTGTTATATCTAGTGAGCATCCTTAAACTGCACGGGTGTCTGTATGTGCATGCACATGCATGCATACCCCTTCAGGGTCCAAATTAATTTTCATAAAATTCCCTGAACAGAACAGAATGTTCTGTTTATAATAAGCCACTGTTGACCAAATAAGTATGAACTCAAGACCTGGAGGTCATTTCATGTTTATTTGATAAGGCAGTCTATATATAGAGCTGTGTAATTGCAGTTGAAACAAAAGTTCTGCCGCAAACATGGAAAAGTCCC
>VYZW01062871.1:21717-41203 GCA_013401315.1 Balaeniceps rex
TACCTCACCACCTTCACCGGCAAGGGCGGCCGCCTCCTGCGCGGCACCGCCAGCCGCCTCTGGGGGGCCGTGCCCGGCGGCCTCCGCCAGGTCCGCTTCCAGGACGGCCGGAGCCGCGGGGCACCGAGCCCCGCCGAGCCAGCGCCAGGTGACGGGGCCGGGGAGCGCGAGGGGCGGGCGAGCGGGCAGTGGCCTCCCTGGGCGCCGGGGTGGGTTTCTCACCCCCTCTAAGCCTCCCTGGAGGGGAGCGAGCGCCGGGGGAAGCGAGAGCGTGCGGGAGCAGGCGGGGGAGAGGGTCCCTTCCCCAGCGGGGAGCGGCCCGCGGGCTCCCGCCGTGCCCCTGGCTCGCAGTCTTGCCGAGCCGTGGCAGGCAGACCTACAGCGGGCTGCCCTCCTCTGCTCTCGGGGCCGCGCCGGGGCGGCTCAGAACGGTAGCCGAGGGTGGAGGAGGCGGCGGTGGAAGACGGCGAAGGGGGGGCGTGGGAGGACCGGCACATGGGCCGCGGCCTGCCCGGCCGTGGTGCCTGCCCTGTTGCAGGCGCCTGCCTGAGCGGGGGCTGCGCCCAGAAGGGGTTGCACCAGAAGACGGCTCTAATAGCAAAAGAACAACTTTGCTCTTGCTGCACGTCTTCCTGATTTCACTGATAGTACTACTACATTTACTTTCGTTACCTCCCCTCCCCACTTTCCTGCTGCTATTATTGACCAGGGTGAGGGAAAGTGACTGGAGCACAAGCTCCTTGGTTTGAGATCTCCTTTGTGTACACGGTGGTTTCTGCCTCTCATGTGCTCCTGAAGAACAGGCAGTAGTACTTTGGAAGTAGGTTTGGTGATGGTAAGGGCAGAAGTAGTACATCTGCCTTGCAGTGGTCAAACAGGTCAGTCAGGAGACAGTAAAGTGACTCTTTTGGTCCTGTGTTGGGAGTAAGAGGGCTGCTTTTGTTACCCCTTTCTTGATAACGTTGTTGGGCTGTAAGTATGGGTCTTGTAACTACTCATCTGAAGTGAGGACTCAGATTGGCAAGAAATACCATGAAAACTGGAGGGGTGGACAGTGAATGTACACAGACTGTGTATGCAGAAGAGGACCGGGCAATAAGGATTCTAGGGAGATACTGCTGTTGATCGGAGATTAAAAACAAACCATGACATAACTAGTAAAAGCAGCATAGTCTAAGGATGGCTTGGAAAGAAAAAGACATATGAAGTTAAGTTTGTGAAAATGCTTTCTAAAAATCTGAAGAGCAGTATACAATGAATAGTAAATCTTTTCCCTCCCTCCCCCCCACTTCCAAGAAGCTCTGTGCTAAGTGGATGATTGTTTGTCATTGTCTGTAGGTAAGTTTGAAGTCGGGTCTCTACTGAAAGATAATATTAAAGACTGTTAAGTTTCTTTGTTACTTCAGGTTATTTTGGAAGAGTAGAATAGTCGGTTTTTATCAAGAGAAACACGATCTGGTACTTACTGTAGTAGGCAAGGTGATAGGAATGCCCATGCAGTCTGTCAGATGTAGATGATCTCTCCTTGAGTGCCTTGGATCACACTTCTTACACAGAAAGGATAATAGGTAACCAGCTATATTTGTAGTGCCACTCTTTCTACCTTTATTCCATGTCCCTCTTCCCCCAAGACATACAGGGAGGGAAAGAAACAGCAACTTGTGTTTGAGCAGTGAGATGAAATACTTTGAATAAGGCCTCTACAAACTCTGAAAGGCTTGTTGACAAAGATTACTTACACTGTTTTGCAGAAGCAAAATGACAGTAAAGCTCTCTCACATCTTCTGGCCTTTTGATCAGTTACGAGGCCACATGTTCAGCTGTTAGTCTAAAGCATCTCCTGTGATACATGCGATTTCTTGGAGGAAGAAGCTCTCTGATTATTCTTCCCCTCTTGCTCTGGGACAAAGAATTAACTTAGACTGCATTATAATGTTTTGGTTTTTCCCTAGCTTTGAGCAGGAAGTGTATTTCCTCAGATACTTTCATAATGTAATACTTAATTTGTGTTAATGAAAAGTGACTGCAGTTCTGGAATGCAGGGTGGGTTTCTGTGTATACAGAATCTGATGTGCCTTTCTGACAGAACCATACTTGGGGTTTTTCCTAACCTAGGCAAAGCACACTGTGCCAGGCAATTAGATCCTGCCCCTCCCATGCTGTCTTCTCCTTCATGGGGTTTCTGTCAGTTATGGGCAGAAACAAATTCTTGTGACTGTAGAATTCTTCTTCTGGCAAGCATTTTGCTGGCTTTCACAAACCGCCTGTGCCCTGGTAATGGGTGCTGTGGAAGCTAACAATGATTACAATAGTTCAGTTGAAATCCAACCTCTGTTTTAATTAGAGATGGGTCCCCTGACATTAACTTAAACCTTAATGGCAAATTCTAACTATTCCAAATGTTCAATCCTTGTATGTGGTGTTCTGGATCCAGGCCTACCTATTCCTCTAGCTTTTTTTTCCACTTTTGACTTTCAGAAGGATCTTTTCAGTGTTCATTTGCTTTGCATGGTTTGGTTGTGACTATGCATTACTTCTTAAAACAATAGTTCTTCATAAATACCTTAAAACCCCGTTTCTGTGTTTCTGAAACAAAAACCAATCTTTTTTCATTCTTTACTTACACTTCTACAATAAAGTATCTCAATTTTATTCATGTAATATTAGTAAATTTACATTACTGTTTTCTTCTTTGTCTTTCTAAACAGTTGAACAGCTGCTCTGTAAGGTTTCCAAGTTCGGGAGGCAAATCTGTTCAAATGCTGTACCTTAAATCAGTGTTCTGAGCCTGTGTGCTTTTTTGGGTACATGCAGAACAGTTTATAGTATTTCTTAGTAGGTAGAAAGGAGACACTGAGAGGCTGAGTAATGCCATAGGAGGCTGTAACCTGTTTAACCAGTTTACATTCTTTGTGTCGGCAGCCAAGTCAGTGAAATCACCTTAGAAAGGTATTTTGTCTTTTAATGATTGTGGTGGAGGATAAATATGCAAGGAGAACCAGAAATTCTAAAGAAAGCATCTGGCTTTGGTAAAGGCGCTACCAATAATTTCAGAGTGCAAAATTCTTTTTAAAAAAAAAAAAAAAGCCCTTGTGCGCTTTGAAATGTAACTTCTAAAGATAGTCTATTGATAATTTCTAGAAAGAGCTAGTATGTATGTACTCAAGGTCTGGATTTACCTAGAAACTTTAGCTAGAACAGAATGTAGCTTTCTTGTTTATTGTTATATATTGTAGGTGGTAGTGTGTTGAAGTTGCATGTGTTTTTATTTGCTTTAAGATGCAACTCAAGGCTTTAGGGAATGTGTGATTAAGGATTACCTTTACTGCAGAATTAACTTGAATGTTCAGTTTAACTTGAGTCTCATCTATACAAACCTCTTACTTAAATGAGCCAACAGCATGTCTCATAGTTTAGTATGCTGTTTGCTTTGTCTGCTGTGTAAGGGGGAGTGTGGCTGGCAGTGAGGGACATGTTTGGCTGCTTTTCTGTGACACTGATGAGGCTGTACTTTGAATATGCTCTTTAGTTTGGTGCACCGCTGTTAAAGAAGGCTGCTGAGCAGCTGTAGAGGTCCAGCCAGTATGTTTAGGGGCATAGGGCATATAACCTGTGAGGAGGGATTGAGGGAGCTGGTCTTTAGTCTTGCAAAGAGGAGACCAAGGTGGCTTAGGGGCAATCTAATTGTGACCTACGTCTACCTAAAGAGGCACACTCTTCTCAGTAGTAAGAGATGATAAAAGAAGGGGCAGCAGCCACGAGTGTTAGCTTGGGAGGTTCAAATTGGACAGTAGAAAAAACTTCACAAGGAGAGTAGTCCATCACTGGGACAGGTTACAGTTTTAAGCTGACCTAATTTGATGTTGACAATATTCCTGCTTCAAACTGGAGGCTGGAGTAGATGTACTCAAGAAGTTTCTAACAGATAACACTTTTTAGCTTTGTGAGGATATACTTCCATACCTGGAGTCTCATGCTTCTTCCCTCCTAGACATTTTCACCTCACTTCTGTCTGTGGTCATTTCGTGGAGGGAGAAGATATACTGCACAGGCAGTCTTGAGTTCCTGCAGTATGTCTCTCATTAAGTACAGGAGTTAAAGAAATGAAAATCAGTCATTCAGAACTCCTTGTTCAGAGAATCCTCTTAACCAGTCTGTCAGGGAAGTTGTTCTAGCTGCCTTCTATTAAAAGATTTTTTTGTTGTTGTTGTTTTTCTCCCTTGGGCTCGACTTGATTGTTCAGTTCTGAACTGTGTGGCCTGTGGGTTTATTTACATTTTTTTCTTATCAGCTTTCGAGTCTTGATTGGCAAGATAACCATACACAGTATATCCAGTAAGCCATGTGGCCTGTCAGTCCTCTGTACCATGGTGAAGGTAGCAGCAGTGCATTAGAAAGATAAATGTGCATGGCCAAGTTATAATACACTTGTCAAGTCCTGCTGTAAAAGTTAGTATCTTCCTTTCTAAAAATGTGCCTCAGAATAAAGCAGACATAAAAATAAGGTAGGTTATTTCCTCACTTCATTGTTATTCAGTACTTCACTTTTAAGACATTAACTTTAACAGGTATATGATAAATATTGAGAGAGGCTTAAACTGGGGAGACATAATTCTACAAGTTTTCTTGTACATACTGTTCCGGATGAAGCACATGTGAAATGTACCAGCACCCTTTACAAAGACGCTAATGCTTCGCTTTCATGTCTGAAAATACTTCAGTTAGTACAGGCATAAGAAGCAAATGTTATCTTGGAATGTATCAGGCTGGTGACTCAGTCATCTTGTGATATGTTAATTATACACAATCTCTTATTCCGACTTGTGCGCTACTAGTATATAGAAATTCTTGACTATTCTCTGGGTTTATGTGATGTTAAATGATCTTTTACTTATGTTATGCTTTTTACTACTACAGCTTGCCCTGCTTTTTTTTTTTTTTTCCTACAGGCTTTGGGACTACAGAATTCCTTGTGTGTCCTTTTGCCCAGCCTTTGCTGTTGATTGTGCTTCCGAGTTTGTTTGTTGATGTGCAACTGAACTGTTTTAATAACTAGTCCATTGGGAACTCATTAATATACCCCTCCATTCTGCTAGTTTCTATTTCACTCTCTCCTTTAGTGATTTTTTTTTTGACGTAGTTCACAATTCTTGGTCTGTTTTTTTTACTGTTCAACAGGATTCTGATGTATTGGATGTTTTACTGAAGTTCAGTTTATGTATGTTTCAGTCATCTGCTGGATTAGTTTATAATCTAAGTACAGTTTATTCTAGTAATCTGGTATCCTTTGACTATATTGCATTTTTGTTTTAATGTGTCATGTTGCATTTTTATCTTAGTTTTTCTGGTTAATTCCCATTTTTAACATTAAAACAGTTTTGAAGCTGATGTTTTATTGAGAACCTGCATGTTCATGGCTGCCTTTCATCTTAGTACATGTATGAGTAATACCTTTCTGTTCATCAGTAAGCAACACACCTCACTGTTTTATATGTATGGATCTCCCTCTGGCTTGGTTTGGGGAGGCAGGGGAAGAGGTGGCCTTAAAAACAGCTGCAAAAGTTATTTTGGTGGTGGCCTCATGCATCTGCATTGCCTGCCAGAAAAATGTGGGAGGAATCATAGTTACAGATAACTCAAATTGCAAGGAAGAGTGTTTAGTCCTGCTTAAAGTAGTGAAGACTGACTTCAGGCTAGGTTTCTCAGTGCTTATCCAGCTGGGACTTGAAAATATCCAAGAATGGAAACTGCACAACTGCTCTGGGCAGTTAGATTTTTACCTTTTATCCAGTCAGAAGCTCTCCTGTTTGTCCATTATGTCTGTTGTCTTTTGTTCTCCCACTATACATCACTGAAGAGCCTGGCTCTGTCATCTTGACATCTGTGGGGAAGTTATCTAGAAGGTACAGGAAGGCTGCTGTTACAGTCCCTCAAAAACATCTCTTCTTCAGGCTGGACAGTCTCTGTTCTCTTAGCCTCTTCTCACAGCCCCCGACTACCTTGGCCCTTCACTGAAATAGTTTTTGTTTATTAATGCTTTTCTTTTATTAGAAGGGACTGGGAGGGGGATGGAACAGGATGGTGACGCTAGAGCCACTGTTCCAAAAGCAGTCTGAGTGCCAAGTTAAGGAGAATAGCTGCTTCCCTCTGGTGCTTTCAGTCTGCTGGCTATGCTCCTATTAATACAGCTGAGGATGTTGTTGGCCCTCCTTGCTGCCAGGGCACACTGCTGGCTCATGTTCATCTTGCTGCCTACCAATACCCCCAGGGTTTTTTCAGCAGAGCTGCTCCCTGGCCGGGCAGTGCCAGCCTGTACAACGCAAGGGGCTCTTCCTTCCCATGCAGAGGACTGTTGTCCTGTTGAATTTCATAAGCTTCCTGTCAGCCTGTTCCTCCAGCCTGTCCAGGTCCCTCTGAATGGCAACCCTGCCCTCAAGTATGTTGACTGGTCCCCACAGTTCAATGTCATCCGCAAACCTAATGCGATAGACTTGTACAGTTAAGATGTTTACCGAAGCATTGGGTCTAACTTCACATACACAGTAGACATGTTTGCATGTTAGCAGAGCAGTTGTAGTGCACGTCTGCTACATCATTAGGATAAGCTGACTGATTTTGAGCTCTTAGAAAAAGTAGGTACCATTGGCTTAAGTGTGATAAAGCAAAGTGTATAAATTCTTAAAGATGTCTAAGGACAACTTCATACTGCTGCTTGATGGTCAAACTGCTTATGGGGTATTGTGTAGACTTGAAGATTTACAACTAAATGGACTTAAATATCTGAAAAAGAAGGACAATAATTATTGGAAAAGTTGACTTCCTGTGCTGTCTCAGTAGAGCAGGCATAATTTTTGCAAGTGTTCATTAATATATACATCTGGCCTGCAGAGAGGTTGTACAGCAGGTGGAAATTGCAGTTACATAGTCTCTAATGTATTAAGCTGTATACTTATGTATTTTAGGTGGAACAGGGAAGGAAGCTTACTGTTGTTAACGCATACTGTGGCATAATCTGAAAATCTGGTGAAGCATTTCTCTTTACCCTGAATGTGAAATGTTATTTTAGAAGAAAGACAGTGTGATGCACCTACCAGGAGTGTCATGCATGGAGCTGGCTTTGTCTCCTAGCCATTTGGACAAGTGGCCTGCCTTAAAGTTGTTTCTACTGAATAGTTTTTCATCCTGAAATAATGCATTTAATCATTTCTGCCTATGTGCTATGCAGCTGGCTGGATAGCAGAAAAGAGGGTCATGTGTTAGCTAAGGGGATCACAAAATAAACTTGAATCAGTGCTGAATCTGTATTGTAGAAAAAAGCTATTTTGATGTGTTTTGAAGTATTGATGCAGCATTAACAAGGTTTCAGATGCATTTCATTTGGGGTTTTGCTTGAGAAAAATGTGAACAAAAGAATTGTGTGGAGAGTAGTGATAAGGATCAAGAGTTTTGAGAACATGGCTTACTAGGAGAGACTCAATCACAGAATAAGCAGCAGTTGCTTAGCAAGAGGAGACTAAAGGGGGCGTTGTTTATGACACTGCCTTGGTCTGAAAAACTACTAGTTTGGCTAGGAAATTGCAGGCTACTAGCATCTTGTAGGCTACTATTAGGGCCTCTTTGTTTCTGGTTCCTAAGACATTGGAAGATAACTGAAACTAATATTCCAGTAATTAGCATAAGCATATCTAACTGCAGGAGGGGGAGAAGGGTCAATGAGACAGTTGCTCTACTGAAATGTATCTTGGAACCCCAAGTCACCAAGCCTTATGGAATGTAAAAATTTCCTGCTTCAATCTTTTTTGTTTCTTTATGAATAGATGATGAAGATCTAATTGTTATTGAGCAGAACTAATCAATTAAAGATGTAATATCTATGCTTTCTCTGTTTTATCAATTAGAAAGTTGTTTCATGTGCTACTGAATAACAACGCACTCGACAATACTTCAAAGAAAAACTACTTTTCTTTCCTTACCTTCTTGTGATTCAGTTTTTAAAAATCTTTACCCCATATGTGCTGCATGTTTGGGGTTTTTGGGGTTTTTTTGGGGGGTTTTTTGGGTTGTTTTTTTTTTTTTTTAAGAACTGTGAAAAATTGTGTCCTAGACAAGCATTTAACAGGGCTGCTGCCTCTGCCTTTTTCTTAAACACATGTAAATCTAATGCATAACTTGCAGTTCCTGTTGGGGGAGGGGGATAAATCATGTTTTTCTCATCTTCTTGACCATAATAAGCTCAGTTATTAAATGTAAACAATTTGCATTAATTGTTGACTTGTCCAGCTTATTTGCATTATCTTAAAGGATAGTTGTTTCGTTTATCAATTCATTCCTCTGGAAGAAGTGATCTTTGTAATATCTGTTAACATTGAAATGAATAGAAGATCAGCAGCTGAGAAACATTGCAAGTTATTTGAAATTTAAGCTTATCATGCAGAAAAATAGTAGGGTAAAGGAATATTTAATACATTTTGCTTTCTGCAGAGCTTGAAGATACTCCCAAGCAGTTCTTAGCATGTATCATTGCATTGTTACTCGCAGTACAAATCTTGAGTTCTCTTTACCAGCTTTTATTACCAGAAGTCCAAAGGATGTGCTAGAAGCATCAGCAAACAGAAAACTGAAGGTCTAAAATTCAGCTCCAATGACATACTAAGAAATGAGAAATGTCACTCTTGTCAGTTTGAACTAGCAGTGCCACAGGAATATTTTCAGTCAACCAAAATTCAGTGGCTCAGGGCCACACAGAGGCAGTTAGTAGAACTCACGTATAAATGTTGGAATTTAACTTCAGTTGTCTTCAAATTACAGTTGAATAATACCACTGACTATTACATATTTTAAGGTCACAGCTGCCTCCTTGAAATCTGTATGTTCCTAAAACATAATGTTCCTAAAAACCCTTTTGCTGTCTTGTATAAATATGTTGGAACAGCAAGTCCTTCTCTCTGGTTATGTTGATGATCATAGGTAACCATTCTTATACTACAGTCATTTAATCTTAAGTTTCTGTATGCATGCATCCAGCATTCAGACTAAATGTTGGCCTGGTGTCATTTTGAACACTGCCTTCTGCATCTTTCTAGTTCTAGTCTCTTAAATCCTAGACAGTTGTAATATTTTCTTGTAATTTGTGGATCTGATGTGTACTTTTTCACTTCAGTGTTTCAAGCTGTTGTGGAGGCCCAGTCCTGCAAAATGGCAGTTCAGAATTAAAGCGTCAACCCTGATGTTACAACAGGTCTGGTCCTGTTTCTGTCTAAAACAGCATGGCTAGAGATCTGATAACCTACCACCACAGATCCCCTTGTTAAACGAGTTACTGTTGACTCTTGAGGTTGTGTGCAGCGTGGTCAGTGGTGTCAGGTTTTTCTTATACCTGTGGTCTGAGAACATCAGCCTTTGGTAGTCTTGCTGGCTTACTGCTGGCAGATGAGGTAATGAATGTGTGTAACCTGACAAGATGAGCTCATGTGCGACAGAGTTACCATCAGGAAAATAAGTAAAATGAAAGGATGAGACTGATTCCCATTGGTACTGAGGTCTTTTCAGACCACTGTATTCTATGCTGGCAGTTGTTTCCACTTTCACATGCTTCCTAGAATACCAGGGCACAAGGATGGCTGAAAGATGTACTTTCCTCTCAAAAAATAATAGTCTCATTCAGCGAGAGATAGTTGGAGGCTTTGCAGTACACCATCAGGCAGGTTGAATGCATGTCTCTGCTACTCTGACCTATTCACACAGTTGAAATACCTCCTAGTTTTGAAATTCATGCAAGTATTTGTCTAGTCTCTTTTCCAGTCTTGCAGTCAAGATGCTAATTAAAAATAGTAATGCACAGAAGTTGCTGTCAATTTATTGCAAGTTTCCTTAGCACCTCAGTGGAGGCCTAAATAGATGTACAGCATGTTTTCCATTCTCAATCTAGCCATGCTAAAATATTTTAAAATAATATATTTTGTAAGGTTTGTTTCTTCTATTCATTTTGGTTTGAAATATTTGACTAAATATATTCAGTTATGGTAACAGAAATTTGAATGTATCAAAATGGGAGTATAACTAATCCCATTGTAGTATGAAAACCTAACATCTCATTCATGTAAGTATTTTGGGCTCCTTAATAGTAGATATTTAACTGTTGAAGGTGGAGGCCTTGTGACAAAGACTTAACTTCTTAAGAGATTCATCTCAAAAATGCATGTGTGTATATAAATGGATATGTGAAAAAACCACTTTTCTAGAAATGTAGAATTAAATGCTTTCTGTTGACTCATGTAAGTACGCTATTGCATTGTCTTTATCCTAAATATCAAGCCAATTAGTATCAAAAAAGTACAGTATCCTTCAGGTACAAATTGTCATTGATTTGGCTTATGAAATGGAGGTCATCAAAATGCAATGCACCAATAAAAAGAACAGTTCTTAACTTGTGTTTTTTATTTAGAATCTTTATGCGTAGGCCGTATGTGTTTGCTACAGACAGGATAATTGCAGTTCAACACTAATGCTCTTTGTTTTATAAAAAAAGCTTTAAATACTCTGTACTTATCAAACAGCATTTAGACAAAAAATCCCAGCTGATTAGATCGAACATACAGGAACTCTAGATCATCTCCCTTCTAGACAAAAGCAGACTGGGTATGATACAGAACTAATTAAACATGGTAGTTCCAGAAATGTACTCCCCCTGTACTTGGCACTGGTGAGGTCGCACCTCAAATACTGTGTTCAGTTTTGGGCCCCTCGCTACAAGAAAGACATGGAGGTGCTGGAGCGTGTCCAAAGAAGGGCAGTGAAGCTGGTGCAGGGTCTAGAGCACAAGTCTTATGAGGAGCGGCTGAGGGACCTGGGGTTGTTCAGCCTGGAGAAAAGGAGGCTGAGGGGAGACCTTATCACTCTCTACAACTCCCTGAAAGGAGGTTGTAGCGAGGTGGGTGTTGGACTCTTCTCCCAAGTAACAAGCAATAGGATGAGAGGAAATGGCCTCAAGTTGCACCAGGGGAGGTTTCGATTGGAATTAGGAAAAAATTTTATTGTGGAAAGCGTTGTGAAGCACTGGAACAGGCTGCCCAGGGAAGTGGCTGAGTCCCCATCCCTGGAGCTATTTAGAAGAAGTCTAGGTGTGGCACTTAAGGACATGGTTTAGGGGTGGATTTGACAGTGCTAGGTTAACTGTTGGACTTGGTCTTAAAGGTCTTTTCCAACCTGAACGATTCTATGATTCTAAATGTTGCTTGCCTCATGGGGTCAATCTCCTATTTAGTCTTCCTTCATTAATAGCTTCCTGGATAGCAACAAGTACTTATGCAGTTAATTGATTCCCAGTTATCAGTGGTTTATATTGGTCAAATTCTTGAAGCATTCCGGAGGAATGAAGTCCCTATTCTAGCAGCCAGTTGTCTGTTAGACAGAGTCACCGGGAGCAAGCTGTGTAACTGGTGAATTAGATGTCTGCCCACGGGGCTGTAGTCAGCAGCCTGTGACAGTACTGAGCGAGGAAAATGAATTTAACATGCACGTTGCCTCAATTTTTTTCAGACACTGGCCAGAAGAAGACCCCAGACAAGAAAGATGGGCGACGAATGTCTTTTCAAAAGCCTAAAGGGACTATTGAATATTCTGTAAGTTACTGCTTTATTGTTAGAATGTCATTGCATAGCAAGTGCAGATTTAAAGTTTCATTACGAAATATAAGCAAAACAGTAATGTGCATTACCTTTAATCTTAGAATTCTGTGTATCTGATAGCTTATTTTGACAGGAATTAAATCTGGAATTAGCTAGTAGTACTTGAGTAATGCTTTTATTTGGCTTTTTTCTTTAACTTACTTTTTTTCCTTCAAAAAAACCAAGCTAATCAATCTGACTAGTTCACTTTTAGGTAACTAGTTAGAAATGGTAAATAATGTTAATTATGAAATCATGTGCAAGTTCCCTGCTTTCAGCATTATTAATAAACTGTTGACATCAGGAGAAATAACATAATGAAGTTGGGGGGGAGCTATATCTTGATACTGACATTCTGACATTCTCCTAATAATTTTCATAGATCTATACCTTTTACTGTACAGATCTCTTTCCGCAGCAGTATCTGAAAATGGAGCCTTTCCCTGCCTGTTCTGTTCTTGAAATGACCCTCAAGCTGTGCTGCAGTCAGCTTTTCACATTCGTGGTTACTAAGGGAAACTGAAGTGAGAAGTATCTGTCTTGTGTTATATACTGGAAATATAATTAAGCCTATAAATAATGCTTATAGGGTTGACATTAAAATAGGGAAAGTCTGTCACAGTTATCTTTGAGAGCTTTTGAAGCCGGACATGATAAAATAAAAATGAGAACTTCTTTATAAAAAGTCTTTACTTGGCCTCTCTGTGTTCTCTTATTCCAAGGATAACAGATATGGGGGAGACTTAACTCAACGTTACATTAAGCCAAGCTGTGATATGGTTTAACTACTGAGAAGGCTGTGATAGTCATTTGGAAAGAGACAGAGGGTGTGTGTACTGGAGCGAGAAGCACTTCATTAGTGTGGCTTATATTGGGAATTTGAATATCATTCTAGCCTATACTAAAGAATTCCTTGAAGCTGAAATTCAGAAAAGAAATTTCTTCTGCTTAAGTCCTAGCAGCTGAAGAATGGTAAAGTAAATGTGACTTGTTTCTATTATATTAACCCCATTTTGTCTGCAATAATTGGAAAAAAATGCTCGGTTGTAACTCTGTAAAACTGGGGTTCCTCTTCAGTCAGTAAATCCCTTAACTTGTCTCTTGCCACCATGTGCATGCATTTGTCTTGGTATGTAAGATTCCAGGCAAAGCTAAAGCACCAAGCTTTCCTTTTTTAAATTAGTATGTTTGTGTCAAGTTGTCATGCACTTCTGCAGGTTTTTGTGTTCCAGTAGGTGGGGTTTTATTTGCAAAAATAACTTTCTTAGTACATACTGAAGTATGCATCATTTCCTTGTGAGTCAAAAAGACGATTCACAAGAATCAAAGACTTTTTGTCTTTAAACTTAGTTCAGATTCTAAAGGAGCCTGTTGTGTGTATGGAACACAGTGCATTTCAGTTTCATGAGTGCAGTATTCTGTCTGGTCTTGCTGTACCTCTCACTCCTGAAGTACTTAACTGAAAGCTCTGGAAACTTGATGTTACTTATGTGTCCTGCACTATGTCTTAATAAAATACACAGATCTAACCTTAGGAGCCAGGGTTATGTTCACTATATGTATAAGAGATGTCTGGTAACTGTTGTGATGATTTGCTACTGTTATTATTTATGACTTTATACCATGTGGAGAGATGAACTTATGTCTGGTTTCTGCCTTCATCCTACCACCTCTCAAAGCAACAACACACACACACATATTTATATGTCTGCATGTGTTGCTGCTTTGAGAAGTAGTAGAAGGATGAAGGCAGAAACCAGACTCCCCCCCAGTATTGTTGAAAAGTTAGTGGAGTGGTTTGCTTTGTTTTTTTTTAATAATAATTTAATGTGTTAGTCTTTCCAGTGGCTACATGGTTTTAGGAGGGAAGGGCTTATTTGTATTCCTGAAGTTTAGAGTGAGATGGAGTCTCAGTGGTGCAGACTGGATTTTTAAGGTAAAATACACTTCCCACAAGATTTTTTTTTTAAAAAAGAAAATCATTACTTTGGGGACAAATAAATAATAAAATATATTTTTCTCTTTTTAAAGATAAGGCCAAAAGGCAGTTAATGTTAAAGATTTTAATCTAAAATTCCCAAAGCAGAAAAACTTGGAACTACTGTTCTGTATGTAGCACCAGTGAGAAGATGTCAACAGATGTGGTACTAAGTGAAGGAAGCAAGTCCTAAGCTTACCCAGGTTAGTAGGTTTAAAAGAATGTCACGAAGTTAATTTTCAGTGACTGCCTCTAAAGGATATGGAAGGCTCTGGTTTATTTTCACTGTTATTGCTTAGACAGTGAACAGATTTTTTTTTTTTTTTAAGTTAATATAGTTTCTTTTCTTCTGAATGTCAGTCAACAGATGTCCTGGTTTCAGCTGGGAGAGAGTTAATTTTCTTCCTACTAGCTAGCATAGTGCTGTGTTTTGGATTTAGTGTAAGAAGAATGCTGATAACACACTGATGTTTTGGTTGTTGCTAAGTAGAGCTTACAGCAGTCAAGGACTTTCTTTTTCAGCTTCCCATGCTCTGCCAGGTGCACAGGGAACTGGGAGGGGGAACAGCCAGGATAGTTGATCCAAACTGACCAAGGGGCTATTCCATACCATATGACGTCATGCTCAGTATATAAACTGCGGGGAGTTGGCCGGGGGGAGCAATCGCCGCTCGGGGACTGGCTGCGTGTCGGTCGGCGGGTGGTGAGCGGTTGCATCACTTGTTTTCTTTTCCCTGGGTTTTGTTTGTCTCTCTCGTTCTCCTTTTCATTACAATTACTATTGTTATTATTATTATTACTATTATTATTATTATTATTATTATTATTATTTTTATTTCAATTATTAAACTGTTCTTATCTCAACCCGTGGGTTTTCTTACTCTTGCCCTTCCGATTCTCTCCCCCATCCCACCGGGGAGGGGGAGGGTGAGCGAGCGGCTGCGTGGTGCTTGGTTGCTGACTGGGGCTAAACCACAACAACAGATTAGATGCAAATTGATTTTTTACAGTTGGTGCTCCAAGCCAATTGTTTTCCCCTTCTGCACACAGATGATGCATGTGAACAGGCTCTAAGGACCAACAGAGCAGATAGTTTAGGTGAATTATTGTTACTAGCTAGAACTTTTAGTCCTTTTTACATTGTGAAAATAGTGTTTTTACATTGCTTATTTGACATCATTATATTACTGTCGCATTAGAAGTATTTTGTGTTATGTTGTACAAACACAACCAGTGTCTGTCTACAGGTGTTAGAAGAGCCAACTACAGATAAATAAAGGAGCATAAAGCAGACAGTGGTGGCCACAGATCACCAATGATACTAGCATGGTAACAGTTGTGTGACTTCAACAAAAGCCTTCTAACCCCTCTTCCTTTTGAAGAGAAAAAGGAAATAATGGTGGCTATTTACAGATGGTTTTTTCTCAAGTGCAATACACTATAAAAGCACTTTTAGTTGGAAAAAAATTACAAGTGAGCAATGGATGCAGATGATCTGGTTTATGTCTGTTGGAGGCTCTGTAAGTCTGTAAGACTTCCCTTCCCCTGCCCCACTCCCTCCCCTTTAACTGTCTGGGGATCAAAGGCTGTGCTCTTCTGCTGGAATAGCAGATAAGCACTGTAACACACAGAGTACGTTGTCCAGATCATGAGAAGAGCCTGATATCAAGTAATGGAGGTCACACAAGCCCATAGTAGACCAGAGTCTTAAGACTGAGTTTTAAGCCAGACTCCTCAATGTTGAACTGCTGGTCTTCCTGCATGTGATCTTTTCCCTGTTATTTAGTGGTAAGTCCAACATCTGGAAACTGGGTCTTGGCTCTTTTTTGTTTTAGTTAGAAAACAGTTAGATAACTATACTAAGAACAAAACTACAGGGGCTTCTGAAGTCAGCTGCTTAATGTAAAGCAAGGAGGAATTTTTGATCTTAGCTCAAGGGGCATGAGTGGCAAGTGTTTTTGTGGTGACCATCAAAGAAGTGAAAGTTCGCTAGAATTTGAACCCACGTGAATACATGGAATTTCTTGTTGTAATGACTTGCTGAACATGTTTATTTTGAGAGTAGGTAAATGGTGAGTATCTACTAATATCTTTCTAGAGTAACTGTGGATTTTGCTTTCAATCCTAGGGTAGCTTGGATAGAGAACGGTAAAAGGTTCTGTCTTCTGGTGTAGCTAGTTTTATTGCCACTGTAAGCCTTTAAATGCTGTTTAGACTACAACACGCTTAGGAGTTTTTGCTTTTTTCTTGGTGCTTCTATTTCAAAGTGAGGGATTGTGTTCTTGTCTGACTGTCACTTTTCTTTGAGCGTGCCACTGTCATAGTCTTTTTCCCAATTTTGGGGAATTTAGAAAATGTGGATCATAATGATGGCATATTACTTTAAAATTAGGCAAAAGACATAACAGATAAAATTATTTTTGGGGTTGCTTTTATGATACTTAAAAGTTCTGTTTTCCTCATGTTGCATACTATAGAAATTAGACCTATTAACAATTAGTTAATATAGTCATATTCTGTTATTTCTAAAGGGTTGGGTACAGCACCAAAGTTGTTATTGTGTCCTCTTCTTCCCCCTGCCCTTTGTCTTCACCCCTCCTTCTAGTCTTCCCATCTCTTTAATTTTGTTAGTTCCTTTTAATACTCTTAAACCATTGTTTTGTTGTTTTCTAGTTCTTGGACAACTCGTCTTGAAATACTTAAAACCTTAATAATTCTTTGTGTACTCTGATTCATATATATTCAATGTATAATTTTTAAGGGAAGAATGAGTGAATTCCAATTGTTGAGATGCAATGATAGTAAAGTTCATTAAAATATCAGTAGAGAATTTGGTTTTAAATAAAGTTTTTAAATAACTTTGCCAGCTGCTAAACTGACAGAAATGAAGGCAGTTTGAACCGTAGTCAGTGGTGACTCCAAAGCTATTTGTCTGCTGGTGCACACAAGCATAGCTGGCGAACAGGTGTATAAGTAGTGCTCCATAAGTGGAAAAGGGGTAATGGGATGTACCTCTGCTCAAATGGGGACACGATGATTTGAAGAGAGTGTTTGATTTGGGATTTTATTGGAAAAGGAAGATGGAAGGTGTGGTTCTTTCTGTATCTAGTCGTATCTGTAAAAACTGATTTTAGCTAACAGAATTTTAGTCGTATTTGTATATGTAAGTGACTACATAAGGTAGAAGTAACTAGGTAGTAAGGCCTTACGTATCTTATCTCTACATTAGAGAGTTGATGACTAGAAGCTCTTGATACTGAGTGTAGGAAAGCTACTTATATTTTAAGAAGCTCTTCTTCAGCAGAAGTTTGTGTGCATTAAGTTTAACACAGTTCTGACTAAGTGATTCTTGTTTTCTTTTTACGTTTTCATTAATTGGTATCTTTCGATCTTTATACTCAAGTCAGCATACTGAAGGAAGCAAAGCCAATGCATGATACATATTGAACCACTTCAAAGCACCAGCTGGCCTGCTCAAGTCCATTTCAAATTGTTTCAGGGAATAAAATAGTGTTTACACAAGTCTGTTTGTTGTTTTTCAGAGATTTACTTGTATTTGAACAAATCTTGCCATTCTGTTCAAATCATGAAACAATGTAATCATTGTTCATCATCCCTCTCTTCTCCAAAGGTGAAATTGTCCCATGAAGATTCAGCATAGTACTTTAATATCCAAGTATTTACATAAAATTCTTAATATTCAAAATAGCATTTAACTAGTTACATGCATAATGTATAGAAAGTTTGTTTCCTGGGAGAGAAGTATTGAATTGGTAGGGAAAAAAATGATTGGAAAAGCTGGGGGGTGGCTGTGGTATGTGGTGGCCCGTTTTTAGTTTGTTAGTTCTTAAACTATGCTTTTCCACAAAGCTGTTCTTTCAGTTCTTGCTGTTCAGATTCTATTTTTGAAATCGTAAAAAGCCTGAGTGTCCTGGCTTCAGCTGAGATAGAGTTAATTTTCTTTGTAGTAGCTGGTATAGTGCTGTGGTTTGGATTTAGTAAGAGAATAATACTGATAACACACTGATGGCTTAGTTGTTGCTAAGTAGTGCTTACACTAGTCAAGGACTTTTCAGCTTCCCATGCTCTGCCAGGTGCACAAGAAACTGGGAGGGGGCACAGCCAGGACAGCTGACCTGAACTGAAGTCTTTATTACGTGAACAGCTTCTTTGTTTTAAGAAGGTATCAATGCTGGTCTCTGAAATCCCATGTAGTGTGGAGATTCGCCTGTGCAAACTTTACAGCCAAATGAGAAAAGGAGGCTTATATTTCCCATTCTTTTGTTCATGATTTGCAAGATAAACCCTTTAGTTGCCAGGAGATCTCACCAGATGGTTTTATTTCTGAAGGCTGAAAAAGAGTGAATGCACTCTTAAAGGGCTTAAGTTTTGTGGGGTTTAATTGAAAGCTTTTAATTAATTTATTTTATATCATATCATAAACTAGTCTAAAATCTCAAATATTTCAATCGTAAGTGATGCCTAAGGAATATCTACCTAGCAGCTAACCATTGTCTTCCAGCATTTATGTGAGAGCAAACTTTTGAATTAGGCAA
Organism: Balaeniceps rex; assembly: GCA_013401315.1. NCBI lineage: Eukaryota > Metazoa > Chordata > Aves > Pelecaniformes > Balaenicipitidae > Balaeniceps > Balaeniceps rex. The sequence continues at coordinate 39,918 of VYZW01062871.1, forward strand.
AGCTTTTGAATCTCACTTTACAGTCTGTTTTAGCAAACCTTCTGTATTATGTAGAGCTTCTGATGGAAACACTACTGTTCGTTGCTTTGGTTGTCAGTTTTGTTATCGTCTATGGAACAAGTAGTACATATCTGGTCAGGTTAGGGTCCCGTTCTGATTTCTGCTTTAGTACCAATTAAAAGTGGCATACAGGAATATTCATTCTTATTTTTCACATATCTATGTTATCATACAGTACTGAATTACTAAGAGGTACTACAATACAGTCTTTCATACCTGAAATACCAGTAGAGAGAGATATTTGCTGCTTTGTTTAGCTTAATGGCTTCCTGTTTAGAGGATTGTCATAATAGAATTAGGAATTTATCTAAAAAAAAGCTAATGAGTATTTCTTTGGCAATACCTATCTTTTTTCTTTAGTGAATCTAGGCTGACAAATGCACCATTTGATAAAATGATAATGAATTCTGTATGGAAAGGAATTCTTTAATTCTTACTTGTGAACCTTAATTATGTTGGTATCCCAAACCACCCTCTGTTTTTATCTGTTGAACTGTAACAGCCTTCAAAGTACATTATATTTGTAGCACTTTTTCTTATTCCTGTGCTGTCAACGTGTGTTCTCTAAGATGACATAATTTTGAAGAAAGTTAATGAAGAGAAAGCGTTTCTTTTCCTAAATTCTTTTGGGGCTAGTGTTCTTTTCAGTGTTAAGTTTTGGAACATTTAAGTGGGAATGCATTTTGAGGAGCAATTATTTAACTTTTCATGTACTACTTTTGCTTTGCAGCCAATAGGAACTCTGTTTGCCAGCTATTCTTGCAATGCAAGTAAAATGTATTAGATATTTAATCACCCAATATTAACTAGCACTATAGCATGTAGATATATATTCTTCCACTCTGGCAAAATGTTTGCTGCTTCTGTAAAGAATTAATGTGCCTCATTACATTCTACTGACAGCAAAACATACAATGCTTATTAGTTATATGGAATACACTAATTCAACTTGAACAGTCCACAACAGAGTATGGCTGGAAGCAGGCTAGCCCAACGTATGTTTTATTACTTACCTCCACTGCAGTATGGCTACTGAAATAGAGCGGTTTAGTCTTTTGGTTCCAAATGCTGTCTTTTCCTGTATGACTGTGTAAGATCAAGGTCTACTCTCAGAGCAAGCAGTACCAGAATCTATCAAAACATGTATGCTCTGAGACTTTTCCTTCCCTCCACTCACCCTACCCTCAATTTTTTTTCCTGCTCTGGTTCAATTGTTCAAGCAGAAG